>BMAO01024187.1:0-22713 GCA_019973975.1 Trichonephila clavata
TGCTTTTTCTAGCTTGACATTTAATTATGTATAATACAATCTAAAAAAAGATACTGATGACAAAAACTTTCCTGAACACTACTAGTGGATGTAATGTAAATATTGTGACGTCATCACAGGTTTCGTGGATTCTAGGCTATCAGTCACAAAGAGCTAAGCAATTTTTTAAGAGCGATGAAAATTTATTGTGGAAAAACAATACTTAATATACAGGATACAGCACTAAAATTCGCTTAATAAATTCTAAAAGGTTTTCACGCCTCCTGCAGCGTCACTTAACTATCAGTGTCTAAAAATACAAGTATATAGTACTAAAGATTATCTGCAAACAACCTCTCGGCCTCTTCAACAGTCGAAGTAATACTGAATCAGTTTCCGAAAGCGACTTGCTATTTAATGTCTACGTGGCTGCTTTCCAGCTCTTTCTCGAAAAAATCCGCTAACGTCATAGAGCGTGATGTTAATAGCTTTCACCCGTAATTTTCAGTAGCATCCATGTTATCAACAATTTGCCAAATATGGTCACCAAAAAAGATACTAACTCTGCTTAACTGTCAACATTTCTCTAAGTTTCCATTGAAACATTATTAAATGAAAGGAATAAATTTGCTTGCGAATATTATAATACTCATCATAAAATAAATTCAACAGAAGGTAATATTAACATATTAAACATCCAGATACAAATTAATTACACTATTTAAAGATGACATTAAACATTGGTTGCACAAAATTCGTTACAATATCGTTTGGATTGTTTGATGCTTTATACATAATATTCCTGTATTTGGGAGCAATCGGATTAAAATATGCATATCTTATCATTTTCCTGTAAAATTTTCAAATTATTTTCCTTGTTTTAAACTAAAGTTTGCAGTATTTTTTATTTTAATCTGAGAGTTTCTGAAATTATCTTGTTACACAAACCAATTATTTTATGTGTTATATCTCGTATTAAGATATTAATTTTTGTTAATAGAAAAAATCATTTTCATGATTGCAAAAATAGTGAACAAAAGAAATCAATACCGTTTGATTTAATTAAACCAAAATGTGAAGGGGAGTCTTGCAGAAATGTGATTCGCTGTAAATCAGATAGAATGAAGGTAAACGTGACATTCATTCTTTATTATAATATGCATAGGTTTTTTTAAAGTTTTTAATGATTCTTTAATTGAAGAATTTATTTTTTTTATTTCGAATTTATTATGAATTTATTTGGTTAATAAATAAACCCAAAGCAGGATTAATAATTTCTTTGGTTATACATACGTAAAGTAAATTACTAAATAAAATTGAAATATTAAGAGAATGTCTGGCTGAAAATTGTTTTCAATATGGAACACAAACCATAAAAATACTATTGTTATTTTAATAATTCTGAGAATACAATAAACTAATAGATATATAGAGAGAAAAAACACTAGGAATGCATTTTTAGTGATAAAATTAAAGTTTTCTTAGAGTAATGCTTCTATTCTTTAATAATTAGTATAGTGTTTATCTTGTCCAACGAGAGAGAATAAATGTCTTCATGAAGATATTTTTGAGTTAGGGTTTCTAAAAATGACTTAAGATATTTATCAAACTTTTCTAGGGAGATTGGTAAATACAAATTACAAATATATTTTCTTTGTAAACAGCTTAATGAATTTAATCTAAACTACATAAATTTCGAACAAAATTTTACATTCTATGGTCATCTCTTATAATTTCATTATATATATACAGGGGGATTCATAAATGATGGGAGTAACTTTAAGGGGTGATGGTACACATCAAGACGAGTAATAGTAAATAGGAAACCAAGTGTCCCAAACGTCTTCCGAAGGAGAAAGGCGCCATCAAAGTTTAGGGTCCTAAATTTCAAATAATGATAAAAAACGGAAAAATGGATCGATTCATTTGCGGTTTTCACTAAAATCATTCTTTAAATTAGTATTTTCTTTAAAAAGAAGTTTTAAAGACAAAGTTAAAAAATGCGTTAGAGGCGCTCTAGACTTTGGAGTACCGAACAACTACCTTTTACCAGTATTTTTTTTTATTTTGTTAAATGTTTACAAAAGCTTAGATTTTAACTTGAATTTTGAGCACAAAATTGAAACCATCGGGAGCGGTTAAGTGGCGCAAATGTAACCGCGTTCAGGGGGGGGGGGAATTGAAATGCTCGTATGTAATGATCAAAATAAAAAACGATAAAGCAAACTTTAAGAGGCGATAGTACAACATAAAAACAATCAACTTTGATTAGAAAATGCATGATTTGAATTCAAACGCAAACGTGTTAGAGCATCTTCAAATTTTATCCATGCAAGCGTTATAGCTGCAAGTTTCTGGAAGAAGAACATGAAATTGTGATATGGGGAAGAAGAAGAACGCATATGCAAATTGTTATTAAGCAAAACACTGACCCGAGTGTGCAAGTGTAAATCACGGTACAAACGTAACGAAGATGTTGCCCTTCACTAATCAAGAAAAGGCTGATATGCACTTCATCTACGGAACTGCAAATGGGAATAGTGCAGAGGCGCGACGATTGTACGGAAAAAAGTTTCCCAACAGGCGGTTGCCCAATGATAAAACATTTGTGCGCTTGCACAGACAGTTGTGTGAGACAGGATCCTTTTTGGTGCACGTTCAAATGCAGGCCGTGCGAAGTCTAACAGAACGGTAGCTGTGGAAGAAAAATTCTGGATATGGTGGCTGATCATCCAAATACAAGCACGCGAGCAGTGGCTAGTCAAATTGAAGTATCACCCTCCACGACATGGCGAGTACTAAAGGATGAAAGTATGCATCCTTTTCTGTCCAACGAGTCCAGGAACTGACTCAAAGGGATTTCTCGTCGAATGGATTTTGCTCGCTGGTATCTGCAGAAGAACACCCTAATCCCGATTTTGATGCAACTGTGCTTTTTACAGATGAATGTACATTTACACGTGACGGTACATTTAACACCCACAATTCCCACCAATGGGCAGATGTAAATCCACATGCGTCTTCTACACATGCATATCAGCGACGATTTTCCATAAATGTTTGGGCAGGAATAATTGGTGACCATCTACTTGGACCTTATCTTCTGCCAGAACGCCTGGATGGAAAAAAAATATCTTACCTTTCTGAACAGGTGCTGCCGGAAATGATGACAGATGTTCCCCCTCGTATCCGGCGAGTAATGTGGTTCCAGCAGATGGAGCACCAGCTCATTTTGCGCCAGAGGTGCGAAATTATCTAAACGCAACCTTTCCAAATCAATGGATTGGGCGAGGTGGTCCTGTCCTTGGCCAGCGCGATCGCCCGATCTTTCATGCCTGGATTTCTTTTTGTGGGACACCTGAAGAGTCTTATGTATGAGACTCTATCGAATCTGCAGAAGAACTCGTCGCCAGACTTTCGGCAGCTGCAGGAGAGGTGCGCGATACTCCTGGCGTGTTTCAGAGGGTTCGTGAATCCCTTCTTCGCCATTGTACCGCATGCATCGCCTCTAATGGTCAGTGTTTCGAACAGCTATTGTAATCATTCTAATTAAACTTTTTTTTATAACGTAAATGTTCTTTGTTTCCTTTTTTGTCTCTTAAAACGAAATCTGTTTCAGCGCCCTCTATCACCTTCGGGTTAAAATTACGAGTATGATTTCTTTGATGAATGTTGCTTTTTTGGTGTTGTACTATCGCCTCTTAAAGTTTGCTTTATCGTTTTTTATTTTGATCATTACATACGAGCATTTCAATCCCCCCCCCCCCTGAACGCAGTTACATTTGCGCCACTTAACCGCTCCCGATGGTTTCAATTTTGCGCCCAAAATTCAAGTTAAAATCTAAGCTTTTGTAAACATTTAACAAAATTAAAAAAAATACTGGTAAAAGGTAGTTGTTCGGTACTCCAAAGTCTAGAGCGCCCTCTAACGGCATTTTTTTAACTTTGTCTTTAAAACTTTTTTTAAAGAAAATACTAATTTAAAGAATGATTTTAGTGAAAACCGCAAATGAATCGATCCATTTTTCCGTTTTTTATCATCATTTGAAATTTAGGACCCTAAACTTTGATGGCGCCTTTCTCCTTCGGAAGACGTTTGGGACACTTGGTTTCCTATTTACTATTACTCGTCTTGATGTGTACTATCACCCTTAAAGTTACTCCATCATTTATGAAACACTGTATATATATATATTATATATATATGTATATATATTATATATTATATATATATTATTATATATATATATATAGCAATTATGTACATTGCGACTCAAATAAATTATATTCCTTGAAGTTTTCTTTCTATTTTGAAATACGTATAGATTAATGAAACTATAAATGCATCACAAACCGTTACACATCACATTTAAATGTATTTATGGGCTTGGAAAGAAAACTTTCCTGCGTATTCATGCCATTTAATATTCATGACATTTATCTAATTATAGGACTTCTCATGCTAGAATATGTAATTATAAGGATCCAAGTGACTGTTGTAGTCTAGTGTTAATGGTCACAAACTCGTGGCCGATGTGTCTTGAGTTCAAGCCCCAATGAAGACTCGCCATGTAGACTGGGCTGAACCACGTCAAGTCTGTCGAGGCTTAAAGTGCTCCATTGACCCCGTGTGGTAATTTGGAGAGAAGATACCAGCTCAAGTGTCATCCTCTAAACTTGACCGAGGTTAAAAACTGCGAGGTCCATTGCCAATAGTTTTTTTGTGTGACGTTAACAAACACTCGCTCACTATAAAGATCCAAACACCATTGTATCTGTATAACAAAAAAACCTAAAAACTCTATTTTTATAACAAATTGCGCTTTACTTCTTTTGTTGCTTAGTGGGATAGCATTGATCTTCTTTATAATGTTATTACGCATTTATTTCATAATGCATTTGTTTTTAAGGGGACACAGCTCGATTCAATTGACAAGAATTGGTCAAAAACTCAAATAAAAATTTTTTTGCCTAAATTATTTTTTATAGAATCGTTTATAATCTCACAAAATTTGAAAACCTTAAGTTTAAAAAATTCAGAGTTATGATAACTTTAATGTTCATTTTTATTCACATCCCAATGGCAAATAAAAACTTTAAGCGGATTTATTTCAGAAAAAAAAATCACTGCTTTTTTTAAATTTCAAATGCTAGCGATTTTTTTCTAGTGTGCCAAAAACTTTGAAGTTTGTTTTATCTATTGATATTAGTACATGTAACAAAAGTTGGTATGCATTTTTGAATCAAAGCACAATACTTATTTTTTAAAAATAGTAGAATTTAGAATTTACACATTTTTTAAGGAATTTTCAGCATTCAGAAAAAAGACGTATTTTACAAACGTGAGTCATGTTATCAGAAAAACCATACCAATGTTTGTCATGCATAGTCTGACGTACTTGTAAATCAAATTTCATATGTCAAATATAGTAGAATTAGCATTTTAAAGTACATTTCATAAATGTTAAAACTTTTCTATAAAAATTAAAATTGTTAGTTTTTAGGGAAATTTTGAGCACAAAAACTGTTTTATGTAATTAGTTACAAGCAAAAAAACTGGAAAAAAAAATAATCAAATTAAAGATTTTTTTTTGTAAATCATACCATGTCCCGTTAATTTTTCATTTTCTTTCTGTTATTTCTTTTAATATTTTTGCAAATTTTGACCCATACGGAATCCACTGATTTATGATCTTGTCCTCTGTTGCAGAAAAAAAATCTTAGAAATACATCACGAAATTCTCGAAAAAATTTTGTCAGTTCTCTCAAACTTATAAAAGTCAGTTTAACTGAGAGTTATATTTTCGTACTGAATAAAAATACACACACTAAAGCTATTAGAAGACATACACTAAAATAAAGACTGTATATAGAAACATATATTTATATTCCGATAAAAGTTTATGAAAATTTAAAGAACTTATCTAAATTTATTTCAATACCAAAACAATGTTTTGAATTGAATGATTTATCTAATCGCAACTAAATAATTTCATATTTATATCCGTTATGTAAAAACACCACGATTTTTGTCTAACTATCCAAGCAAATGATATTATTCAAAATATAATTTTATATATTCTGGGATATATATACAACCAGTTTGATCTTTATCAAATTTATTCAATTGATAAGGCTTTCTATTTCTTAAAATATTCGATATTTTAATATGTTACGATGACGTGCTGTTCGATATTTCGAATTCCACAAAATCACTTGCCGTAGAAGATGAAAAGCCTACGTTTAGACATGATTGATCACGTTTTCGTATGACTTTTATATTCGCTTACCCAGAAAAATCCTCACCAAATGCCATGTTCTCTCAACTTTAAATCCAATATCTATCCTAAAACGCAAAGTGCGATCACGCGTGCAAAAGTAATTGACATTTTCTACTCTTTTCTTATCAGTTTAATCCAAATAAAACACATCCACCTAAGCCCCTCTCATTTCTTTTTGGAGCCAAGAACGCCAACAGCTGTGTTTTAATTAAACTTCCCCTTTTCAAATGCCTGTATTTGATATGCAAAGAAAACTAACGAACCGCAATGCTTTTTAAGCATTCCATTTCTCCGAGGAACTAAGAAGTGTTTTTTCTTTCTTTTTTGGATTTTAAGTTGTTTAATGCACGGATGAAACCAGTTGAAAGCGGCACAAAAGCTGAACCGTAGCCAAGCAATGGCAGGTTGATTTCATTCTTTATCTACCACAAACAATGCTCTTATTGAAACAATGGTTGAGATATTCTTTTGTTCTTTCAATTTCGAATGTTCTTCACCCGGAGGCAATGGTACATTTGAAAAGGAATCTTCCGAGAAAAGGAGAAGAATATATATTTTGAAGACAAAAAAATAGAAGACATCTCATGGGATTTTATTTTAAAACATTTTTCTTAAATATTCTACAGTTATAGTTTCTTTTTTGTCAGGTATTTTGAATAAGGATTGTGTTAAAAATGGAAAAACGTCCTTTTATAAAATTATTTGATGTCTCTTAAAAATGCGCTTAGGAGCAAAGGGACCTTTCTAAAAATGAACGTTTAATTCTTAAAAGTTTTAAATGTAATCATTCCCCTATTTAATTAAAATATATTAAAATTGATAACTATAAAAATAAATAAGGAAATTTATAATTAAGAAGGATAATTAAATTTGCAAATTATTATTATAAATTTTATTAAAAATTTTTATGGAGAAATTTTTTTTAAATTATGCATTAAATTTATTATTCATTTTATATTAAGTTATTGAATTGAAAAATTCATTTGAATTTATTTCCCCCCTTTTCTTTTAGATGTTTTACTTAAAAAACAAATAATTAAATTACAAATAGTTTTTTTAAAAACAAATTATGTATAAATACATTTAGACAGAAAAAGAAAGATATACATGATGATCTATACAATATTTTTAATCACTAATCAAGAAAAAATACATATAATAAAATAAAATATAATATTATTTTTTTAAAAAGATTACCACAGTTTAACTACATCGAATTTACCTTAATTTCAAACAAGATTTTTACAAAAAAAACATAGAATTTTCATTTAAAACAGTATCGACTGTTTGCATTACGAATATATTAACGATAAGCAACTAAATCTGGGATGTAATTTTAAGACTACGATAAAAATGAAACTTAAATGGTAAATATAGAAATAGAAACTCTTTCACAAAAGTAAGTTGTCAGAATACCTTTCAGAGAAAAGCCAGAATAATATTCTCTATAACCCTGTCACAATCTCATATACTAAAGTAATGCTCCATGACCAGATTGTAGCCTAAATATGTTTATCATTAATCATATTAATCTTTTGTCAGATGTAACGGATTTTCCCTGAGATATTGAGTGGTGATACTACAAATATGTACATTACATTTTTCCCACTTTAAAAGAAGACATGAAGTCGGACATATAATTTTGAAACTCAGTTTAAGAAGATTACTATTCGACCTACACAACTTCATTCTTTTATTTTTCATAATAAACCATTTGAAGGGGCCATTACAACCAGTTAGTTAAAGTCACGAGCTTGATAATCGAGAAGTTGAAAGATACTATTTATTTCAAAGTCCTTATTTTATTAAAGAATGGTGCGCAGAACAATGAAGAGTTACTCTACATTAAAAGGAATTGAGGCTCGACGTCTTCAGATGCTGTAAACATGAAAGAATGAGATAAAACTTACTTTTACTTAGACATTTCATTGTGGTTTCAAATTACGTAATCAGTAGCAATGACTTTGAGCTTAGATTTGTTGTTACAAATAGCGTTATTGGAAAAACCAATAGAAAGATATAAAACAACTCAAGTAACACAAGTCAATGATAAATATAAAAAAAAAGATTAAAAACTTAAAATAAGAACCAGAACAAATTACCATGCGAACAGAAAGAACATAATAGATGTAGTCTTTACAAGGATTTCTTGAAAGTTCTGGAATTCCAGTATAGATTGCTTATCTCGCCACGTTTTTGATATTCTTTTTCTATTTCTGGGCATATTAGAAGATACTCTGCATTCATAATGCCCGAATTACAAATATGGCATATGAATGCTAAAGGATGATTATTTTGGGAAGGATGCCTATTTTATTTAGATAATATGCCATGCAATCATGGCCGGTTTGCATTCTGAAGTATGCCGCAGCCCCAGGACACGAACAAAACCAGATACGGAATTCAGTATCATAACAATTGTGTTAACAAGTCTTAAGCAATAATATAAATACATTACATTCAAGCAATATTTTAATACAGCAAATACAATGTTCAATCATTTCCAACTATGAAAATACAGTGACTGGGGTACCTGAGGTGTTAATGGTTGCGAACTCATAACCGGCGTTGCTGAGTGTGAGTTTGAGTCCTGATACCACTGAAGATCTGACGTGTAAAGGTATTGATTCGCATTAAACTAAATGAACTCAAATTCTCTCTTTGGTGTGGAATGGTTTTTTAGAGCGAGGTGTGGGTTCATGCGCCTTCCTTGTCACTTGATCGAGGTTCAAAATTACGTGGTCCATCGCCATTTGCCCTCGCGAAGCTTCAAATTTTGACGCTAATAAAAATTTAAAGTCTAATATGAAAATATATATAATGTTGCCAAAAATTAAGGTTTTAAATTAAACTCATAGTTTTTTTTTAATATTGGACGCGGAATGATATATTTATTTTCAGGGAAACAATCCATTTGGAAAGGAAAAAAAAGAAACCCAAGATACATTCTAGGAAGGAAAAATTAATTATAACTACGAAGTTCGCGTCGCAGAAGCCCTTTTGGTAGCTATTACAGTAACGAATTCTTATTTACTTTAAAGGAAGCATTAGCGCATTAAAAATGTATGCTCATTTGAACTAGATTAAAAAGGGAAAACACGGTTTGAATTTCGGAAATAAAAAAACGTTCCTGGTTTTCGCTTTTTTTCTCTACGCACCCATTTTAAACGTAAAACCTTTCTTGCTTCTTTAATAAAATAAAATTTTTATTTTTCCAAAAAATTAATATTTTCAAAGGTTAAAAGATCCCTGTAAGAGTAGACGGAGCGAAATGTGTTTTTTAATGAAAAGCACTTACCCACTTAAAAATAGTTTATTAGCATTTTATTTTTATTGGATTTTGACGAAGAACTTTTATTTTCCCATTTAACTCCTCAAATTTTAATTCACAATTTTATCCAGGTATTTCTCGGTATTTAAACCGCGTAACCTGCAGGAAATGCGTATGTGAAAGACAGAAATGTATTATTAATAAAATTATTCATTCCATGCATCCTTACATCAATAGTGATGAAAATAGCATCATTTAATTTAACATTATTCAAAGTATCATCGTATAACTTGCGTAAAATACCTCTATATAATTTATTCTGTTGTACCTAATATCATTCATCTTGACTTTGTACGCCCAAATTTGCGGGTTCAACCCCGGCCAAAATCAGTGGACTTTAGGGATGCAAAAAATCGACAGCGTCCATGGCGTATGATTTTGCGGCATGTAGAAGATATCTTGAGTGCCTGTTTGGTAAAATTAAATTCCTTGTACACTTTCGCATCATCGTCAGAACACAGTGCCTTCCTCTGGAGAGGAATCAGGGTTTAAAAATTACTCGCGATGATTGGTATACCACCTACATGGGTAACACACTAAAAATAGATACCAGATCCCGGGGAATGTACTCAATCTGAAAAGTTAAAATACCAATCTGAAGTCATGTTAGAAACAAAAATAAAACTTTAAAAAAAAAACATGAATAACAAATTTCATCTCTGTATAGGTCTAATAGTTTAAAAATTATTTTTTTATATCTATAACGCCCTCTTAACACATTACTCGAAAACTTTTTTGGGAGTCGATTATCTCCAAAAACGTTCTTGAGTGAGTTACTTTTCTAATACACGCATGTCCATAAATTAAGGATAATTCAGAATCACACTGAAATTGAACTCTAAAATAAACATTTCACCTGTAGAATTATCACACACATCTTGAAGAAGAATATGCAAATTACAGGAAACCACCAGATGGCACGGATAGTACGTCACAATGACGAGAGTGTAAGAGAGTGGTATATAAGGAATGGTGGCAAAGAAGTAAAATTGTTCACAAGCGCTTTAAAAGCCTTTCAATGCAACAACCGCATAGTTAGAGCACAAAGGAAGCATTTGAATGATTTTTTTTTTACGTGGTAGAATTATCGGACGACTTGAATGTGGTCGTACCCAGCTGGAAGAATCCGAGGAACTTGGAATCATCCAGAGTGTCATCTCCAGGCTTTGGAAACGATTCCAAGATGATGGTAATGTGAGTAGACGTTACAGCACAGGTCACCCCGAGTTACAACGCCGAATGAGGACCGGTATTTGGCAGTTACTGCCAAAAGAAATAGACGGAGCACAGCATCAGACCTGTCTCGTCAGCTCTCTTCAGCTACCAGTACGAGAGTTTCAAGGCAGACCGTGTACAGACTCTTAGGGCACATTGGTCTATATGCTCGTAGGACTGTCAGATGTGTTCCCCTTACCGCAACTCACTGTTGCCTGCGATTAACCTGGAGTAGAGAGCATGCATTGTGGACACCGCAACAGTGGTCTTGTATGATGTTTTCCGACGAGTCCAGGTTTAGTTTGCAGTCTGACTCTCGGTGGACTTTCATATGGAGAGCGCCGGGTACCCGTTACAACCAAGAGAACACCTTTGAACGACACCGTTACGGTGGTGCAGGATGGCTCGTTTGGGGAGGAATTATTCTTGGTTCCAGAACTGACCTGCATGTTCAGAGTGTAACGATGACAGGCCACATCTATCGGGATGTCATTCTGGAACAACATGTACGTTTGTTTCGGGCGCCATGGGTGCTGAATTTCTGTTTATGGATGACAACGCCCGTCCTCACCGTGCAAACATTGTAGACGAATGCCTTCAATCGGAGGATATCGCCCGTATGGATTGGCCAGCATACTCACCGGACTTGAATCCAATAGAGCATGTGTGGGATATGCTTTAACGACGAATTGCAGCCCGTCAATCCCCTCCCACCTGTCTACCGGAACTCCGGAGGGCATTGCTTGATGAGTGGTGTAATATTCCCCAAGATCAGATTGATAATTTGATACTCAGCAAGCGTAGGCGTTGTAAGGCCTGTATTGCATCGTCCGCGAGACATACTCCGTATTAACCATCATACTAACCACGTTATACTGTTTTTTGTAAGTAGGTTCTTTTTTGAAATTTGCTCCAGGGAGTAAAAATCGCAATTTTTATTAATTATGTCAAACATATAGCATCTTTTCTGCTCTTTACCTTTTGTTTAATAAATAGACTTTACAAATAAGTCAAATTTGTTTTGCTTATGTCTCTTTCTTTGCCTGAACTTCATTATCTTTAATTTATGGACATGAGTGTACATAAATCTACATAAAAAAAATGCCACAGACGTTTCGAATATGCTTCCCTGTCAAAACTGTGCTATAAACAGGAAGACTGCTCACGTTTAAAGGGAGATTACTCTTCAATAATAGTAAGTTGACTGGGTTAACCTTGGAACCAAGTTTGGTCACCAAATGTTGACAAATTTAGCGACAAAAATAGATGCTCCTACAACAGTCTAGAAAGTAATGGATTGAGACTCTTTGGTAAAAAAACTTGGGCACCTTTAGGGGGTCTTTCCAGCCTTAATAGGGACAATGCAAAGAAGGAGCATGTGTCAGTCAAAGTTTGAGAGTGTAGCTGTGCGTTTTCATTAAATCAATATTGTGACTACGGATTTAAATTCTTGAGTAAGCTTTGAATTCATACGATTGTGGATTTTATGAGTTTTAATTGCTTCATGTTTATTGAATATTTTGCAATTAATAGATAGTTTCAGCATAAATAACAATTTATTCTGAAAGGAGCTACCTGTTAATTACTTGGTCCTTACCTAAATTTGAAAGATGATTCACCTACGTCCACGTCACGATATAATATATATATATATATATATATATATATATGTATGAAATATACATTGGCGCGAAAAAGATTTACATTTTGCATTAACTATGGTGAAATAGCCGTGCCTTAAGAAATAAAGAGGCTTGATCTTGATCATATCATTTATTTATGTTTAACGTCAGAAGAGTAATTTGAGCATACTCCTCGTGCGAGTGCCAAAATACCAAAGAGGAAATTATTAAAATATCAGGTTTTAAAAAATTAGGTAAGAAGAGGGAAAAACGTTTAATAAAAAATATAGTCATGTGTTTAGGCGAAGGGAATAATTAGTAGACATCATTGCTTGGGGAATATTGAAACCCGGTTAGTAAGGCACGTGAAAACAATTAATTCTTGATTCTTGGAATCGCGAATAAATCCAACAAAAGTTCAGAGCCTAAAGAATCAGTAATATATATACCACCACATTGTTTTTTATGTTTGAGAAAAAGATAAAATGAGACGTTTTTCAAAATAGGATATTCGGATTTATAAATTACATATAAAGAAGATTCGAATTTTGAGTAGACATCAATTTAAGTTATTATATATATATATATATGGTATCATCAAATGAAAAAAATACTCAGTATAATAAAATTGATAGTACTAAATTATACCACTAACAAAACTAGAAGATGTAAACCAGATTTCAAAAAACACATATATATATATCCTAATCCTAATCTATATGTATATAAATGGATGCTTTTAAACATGAAATTGCTTCACTCCAACACCTTTCAACCGATCACTATGAAAGTTGGCGTATAGTACATGCGTGTTTTTTGTGGAGAAGGTTTTTGTGCTACCCTCTTTGCTGAAGCTCCCACCAGGGGCCCTACAGCAAAGAAACTTCTGCACAGTTCAATCAATCGCCAAGTTGCCAACGTGGTCGTTAAAAAAATGATGCCAACTTGGCTCTAACACCCACATTTCGCTATGTTTCCATTCAATCGCCATTATAATGTAAGGAACGGCGTTTCTTGTGAATATTATAATTTTAACATAAATAAATACAGAAGAAAGTAATATTAACGTATTACACATCCAGGTATAAATTATTTACATTGTTTTAACCGTTCATTACACAAAATTTGTTACAATGTGTAACTTTTGCTGAGCAGAGATTATCTAAGGAAATAGTTTTCACAAATCGACCCACAAGAGAGTTACAGGGCGTTTTAAATAAAACAAAATCCTTTTTATCAATTATTAAACCTTCAGACTTAAAATTTAACAAATGTGTGGTTTGTTTATTCTGCTGAGATTTGCAAAAAGCTTTTTCTTTGTTTAATTTGCAATTCACGGAAAATTAACTCATTAAAATAATCTTTATCCTTCAATCTGTATTGTTTAATTTTTCAATTTGCTGGTGCGAAGAACGGGTGTACCAGCTAGTAATATTATAAATACGAATATGAGTCTGTTTGTTTGTTACGCTTTCACGCCTAAACCACTAAACCGATTTGTAAAATTCTTTCATCAATGGAAAGCTACAGTATCAGCGAGTAACACAGGATATATTTTATCCCCCGTATTCCTACGTAAACGGGAATTACGATGGCAGGTTTACTTCCCGCCAAGTTCACACAAGATTATGCATTTTGTCAATACCGGAAATATTAGTAAAAATTTTCTTCCATTTGTAACAAATAACTGATACATAGTGTAATTTAACATCTTTACTAAAAGCAATTTTTTAAATGGTTTTTTTATTAAATGGTTTATTAACATAATGGTTAATTATGTTACATTTATAAAATATCAAACTCAACTTTGAGAAATATCGCCTAGTCGGCTAAAAAAAATTCTCTATTCTGACAATCTCAGAAATTTTAATACAAGTTTTCTCCCACTTTTTAAAGAGAGAAATGACATAAAGTTTTGCTTCATATAGAAAGCTCTATGGTAATATCAAATGTCAGTTTCATAAAAAATTTTGATTTATCGAATATTTAATACTTTGAATTTATTTGAAATTTGTAATTTAACTTTTGATACTACATACAATCCTAATAAAAGGAAATCTACCTTTTTATGTTTCCTTTGATAGTTACACTGGTTGTACATCTAAATAAGATATGCATTCACATGAGGTTAGAATGAGATTTTGCCTTATACATAACATCTATCCACTAGTGGTTATACGGTACGCAAGGGTTCATGTAATTTACTGATTAATTCGTGCTCCGGGTGTCATCTACCATTGCATTATATTTAATAATTGGGATATGTGTTTGTATTTTTTTACACAAATGTTCAAAGTCTAAATATATTGAAGGCATCTGCAGTGGCATTTCATATTTGGCATACTTTTGCTTCTATATTTTGTTTTTGTTCCCGTATACGTTGATAAATATTTGTAACTTAAACAAATTTCTCAGAATGACATTAGAATGTTAATAACTGTGTGAGAAATTTCTACACGTTATTTAAAAATTTGCAGCCTAAAATTTAGAAACTAGTACCTGCTTAAATTTATACTTTAACGTCGAATCTGTTGATAAACTTATATTTGTACTTAGTATAATAAGTAGTACGGTTATTACGATAATTTTAATGATAATCTTCTAGAATCTGAAGACTTAAGCTGGTCTCTTATGTTGCACAAAGTTTCTCATTTTTTATTGAATTCGGTCAGTGTAAAATATGTACTTTCGATTTAAAACTATCTATTCAAAAACTAAATTGCATTTTCCTTGCTTCTTTATTATAATATCTATGATAAGTGATTCAACAGAAAACATTTAAAACTTTTTTATCAATTTTTGACCAAATCTGCGATTTTAAGATCGTCAAAACACGATTAAATTTATTACATTGCTCTACTTGAAAATACTTCCACTTGTTCGCATTTCCTAAGAAATTGTTCGAAATAGGACTTCTTGAATGTTTATTTCATTTAAATGGCTACATTTATTATTTTTATAAATTGGAACGCATGATATAACTTTTAATTTTCTTTATTTTTAATGGGTTGCGTATTGGCAACTAAGCCTTTGCATACACGAGAATTCTACAAATGTGAGAGTCATTTCATTGTGGTACCATCTAGTGACGGCTCCCGCAACTAAATTCTGCATTTGGTTTAATTTTAACTCAAACACTTGTCGGATGCTAATATTGCAGTGATTCAATTTTTCCTACAATTTTCGCATCCAGAAAATCTATTGACACCAGCCAGATTTGAACCTGCAACCTTAGGCTTACGAAGACAGCAGGCTATTTCTAAACCTAAGCACCCAACCGCTGATCCCACAGGTAAAATTATTAAATTATATTATTATATATAAGTGGTAATATCATAAATACGTGTTTCGTTTTATTAAACCTACACACATTTAAATTTTAATTTTATTTTTCGAAGAAGACTAAAATAGAAAACTTGACAAAATAAATGGAAAATGTGTTTGGAAAAATATTTTAAACAGTAAACGTTATTTAAACTACAGCTCTTAAACTTTTTAGCTGTGCGTGTAAAAAAGATGAAAAAAATTGCAATAAAAATGATACTGCTATACACTGCTGCTTTTTACGTAAATTTGCAAACATTTAAACAAATATTTTTTGTGGTCCCAAATGTTTCAAATTCACGCAAGAAATAATTTCAGAAAGTGGAAAAAAGTAGATTTATTTTTCTTCACAAAGTACACAAAAGGTTCCATAGCATAAAATAACGTTTAAAAAAGGAAGTATTAAAGGCACTATACATAAAGCTGTGGTCTTTTAAACATAACATCGTTTTTCTAATAAAAGGTTCATAAAGAGAAAATGAACGCTAGGTTTGCGTTGAAGCTATTATAGCTCTGTAATACTAATGGCATTTCATGTTTGGCTGAATATTCCTGTCTAAATTAATGAAAAAATTAAATTAATGTTGGAATGTGAAAGCAAGGGCATTTGTATGGACTTAAAGACGTAAGATAATTGAAGAAAACTCGGTTAACTGAGTAAGCGAGCTTTTCCGCTAGTTTATTCAGTTAGAATGTTTCAGTTCTTTTTATTTGTTCTTTTCGAAGTGAAAAAAAGGCTTTTATTCGTGTTTAAGGAAGGTAAACACTCTTTAGAAGAAAATATATTTTTTTTTCTCTCTTCAAATAGAAATATAATCCAAAAGCTTAGATACCGAAGTAGAATTTTTTTTTTTTAGTTTTTAACTGAGTGTTTACTCAAAATTCGGTTATAGCTTTTTTTTTCGTGAAAAGGGAAGTTTTTTACCGTTTTATTTTTGTTCCGTTTATTTATTATTGTTTACGTGGGGAAAAAAACTTTCTCAGATTCTTTTATTTACTTGTTTTCTCGTTATTATATCATTAATAGAACTCAAGGACAAATAAATGGCAACATATTGTTGTTTATTCAGTGATTTCTTTGTAAAAATATAAGCTCTTAGATATCGAGGCCTTTGCATTTTCATCAAATTTTATTCGAATTTCACACATGTGAAAAGGTTTTAATCATATAAGAATATATTACTTTGCAAAAAAAGTACTACAATTGCAAGTCATCCTCTCATAAAAACTTGTTTCAACGTTTTAATAGAATTAAAGCAACGTAGTGTGTATTCAGATAAGTCCCTCGCGGCTTTCTGTGAAAGTTGAAGGATAAAAATGATCCTTTAGATGACAATTAGAGTGAATGATCTATGGGATGGCAACACTGCCGGCGCCATGACATGTCACTGAGCACGCTTCACAGGAATGCGTGCTGAGATCCCTAGAGAAAGAGAGAAGGGCAAGCGAGCCATACAGAACGGAAAGAGAAAAAGACGAACTTTAGCCACATGGTAACGATGCGCGTTTAATTGTTTTAGTTTAGTATTTTTGTAGTCCCCTTTTCCTTGTTATTTTTAAAATAAATAGTTTTGTTTGTTAACTCTTAGTCTTTACTAGGAACGAACAACACGCTGAATATAACATAAATTATCTAAATTTCCATAACTGTCAAATTAAGACCTTTCAAATTATCACATCATTATATTTTGTATACTAATGCTAATACTCACAACAATATTAAAATTGGCAATTGGCGGAGAACGTCATAATTTTGAACCTAAGTTTGTCTACGAGGAAGGCATCAGTGTTGATATATCAATCACCGATGTTTCACACCGTACCAATTAAAAATCATATGATTTTAAGTGTAACCATCTTCATCTCAACAAACCGCATAGTGAACATTTTTATATTAAGAGGGTTGGAATTCATGGCTCAACCGAACCTGTTGGGCCTTAATCTACTATAACCACTGTTACTTTAACTAATCTTTACCTATGGTAAGGTTTGACTTTTTTCCATTTATCCTACGTTATAGGCCTATAGTTGTGCTATCCACCGTGTTAAAAACGTATATAAAAAGTAGAAATGAAAAGTTTTTTTAATATTAAATACCCGCTATAGTTTTATTTCGAATCTAAAAAGATTAGAATATTTTAATTATAATCTAAAATGGGCAAATTTAGATTGATATTAATCGCTTTCATTTCTACCCCCGATTAGCTAGTTGCTACCTGCTAACATCCTGTCCCTATTAGCATCGCCACTTCGGTCATTTAAATAGTGCTTTAGATAAGTAAAAAAAATGTAATAATCTACTCTGCGAGCCTAAAGGTGTAGGAGGACTGGAAGGAACACTAGCCATTGTATAACAAAATAGTCTAATTTATTCACAATATTAATCACCACACTAATACAATCGATCCAGACTAAGAAATACCCTCAAATAATCACTAAGTCGACAATAAACGAGTTAAGCGAGATATTTGAAAATAGTTATACTAACCACACTTACTCAAGACAATCCCTTTGATTTTTTTCTCAATTTAATCTGGATTTAATCTCAGTGACAATCATCACCTTGAGTAATTCAATTAGCAAGTATTAAATAACCTCAATTCACCTTCAATTTGATTAATCTCTGCCCCAATAGCAGACTAACCTATCTTTCTCACAAACCTGAAAAACTAGACTGTATATAGTAGTCTTAATTAGCATAATCATGTTCTCTTCTTTGAAGCGGGGTTTTATAATAAAATAATTTTCAAAGACCAGAAATTCCCCAAAAGGATTATTAGTAGAAGGAGCTAAGATTGAGCCGTCACAAAATGACTTGCAAAAACTGATGACTCCCATAAACCCTTTAATTGGTTTGTCCGTACACCGTACGGGTTACCGAAAGCTAACCACAACCGGTTTTCCCGTACACTGCACGGGCACCGATATTTTCTTCTTTCTATCTTTGATTTGGACATAAATCTTGAAATCAGAAAGAGAACTATTGCATCTAATCGCTGTTTCTTTGGTTTAAGATCATTGCTGAAGTCTCTCATTATAAAAAGAAAGGCAAAAATCCTATTGTATAAGGTACTGCTTAAACCATTTTTGACTTATGCCTCAGAGACATAGACCTTGACAAAATAAAGAAGGGAAAATCTTGTCGATTTTTGAAAGAAAGGTCCGGCGAATGATATTTGGGGCGGTTCTCGATAATAACAGTTGGTAAAAAAGATGTAATTTTTAAATATATAAAATTTTTAATAGTGATGGTAAGTCCATTGAACTAAGTAGAATGAGATGGACAGAACCAATATAGTAAGAATGAGGCCAGACCGAACAGCATTGGAAATTTTTAGTGCAACTCCCTCTAATAAAAGACCAAAGGGAAGGCCTTAAAGGAGATTGAAAGAATGCGTGGATGAGAACTTTGACATTTTAAAAGGGAAGAACTGGAAATAAATTGCTGGTAGAAGGGCAGAATGGGAAAAAACTTCTGAGGAAGTCACAGGCTCACGGGGACTGTCATGCCAATGCTAATGATATCTTTGATTTGCACATATTTTTAAATCTTACAGTCAGATTATTAGTGCTAGTGTTCTTAAAAGATGTAGTTTGTCCACATGGTACTGAAGTAATTCCCATCTAGGATTTTATTTGTGGTGAAGACAAGAATTTTTCATTGAAGGTAGGAATTAGATTCTTGATAATATTCTATATAAAAAAAAGATTGGTAAGGTAACTTTCAATTTGAAGAAGAAATGAAAAAAGCTTGAAGAATGATGTGAATGTGCTTAAAGATGCTTTGAATGTCCTTGAGAATAAACGAAAATCGAAAGATAATAATAAAAAAGCAGATATTACCTGCGTTCCAATTGCATTTAAGCTTGGGTATTACACCATGCTTCAAATTGTGTATTCATACATATTTGCACACAAGCACACCTCAACGGATTAAAAAAGTGTTACGACCGTGAATTTTTTTTTATCTATAAGTGGGAGAGAAATTCTTTTGAGATACAATGAATCAACATTCTTCATTGCATGCAGAATGTACTTATAACATAAAAACATTTAGAGGTTTTTGTGTCCCACAATTACAAAACAAAAAATGTGTGTAAACTTCAAAATTGAAAATAAAAATAAAATTCTTTCCTTTTCGTAGTTTGTTAAGTGTTATTCTTTGTTAAATTCGGTAACAAATGACTTTTTTTTAACATTTTGGGCAAAAAGATTTACCGCTTAATGCGTTAAAAGCAAGGATGAATTTTTGTTTTTGTTTTTGTATTAGAAACACCCATTAGTTTTATTTGGAATTTAATAAGACCAGGATATTTTATAATTTTATCAAAAGCGGGCAAATTTAGATTTATATTAAAGACATTTTTTTTCTATCTTTGATCAGCTAATTGCTCATCTCTTTAAATATAGCCGGTTCAAATGCCACCACCAATGTTTAAATGAGTAAAAAAATGTCTGGCACAAACTAATGGTTCCCATTAAATTTTTTCATGATGCGTAGTACTTTTCAGTTTTTTCAAGGAGAAGAGAAGAGAATATTGCAGCAGAGCTGCGCAAAACTTAAAGAAAAATTGTGACTTCCAGGATTGTTCTCATTCATGGCAATACTCACCTTCACAGCGCTGTTGCAACTATCAACTTCTGGGAGGAGGGGGGGAGGCAATTTAAATGAGGCATTTTGATCACCTAGAGCTTAGTTGATCTCTTTCTTGAACTGATGACCAGGCTAGAAATTCTTAGCTTCCAAACCATTTAGGAACTTGAAAACAACACACAAGTCATCTCGCACCACAGGTGAAAATATTCGGCATGTAAATCAGAAAGGTCACCCACACCGATGTTACAAATCCCTAAAATTTTATGGAGATCATGACGGGAAAAAAAGTATATTTGATTAAACATAACTTTAAGTTATAAAGTTAGAAAAAAAGGGTTTCAGCATTAATATTATATTCTTATTTCACCTTCTTACAGGAAGAAGTGTTTTATTTATACAGGGTGTTCTGAATTCGATAGACAAATTCAGAGGGGTGATAGCAGCAGTGTAGGAAAAACAAATCCTCACAAAACATGGGACAGCAAACCACGCTTAGTCGGAGTAATTCACAAAAACAGTTATGAAGATATTGTCAGACGTGTTCAAACAAATCCGGTGTGCTGGCAATGTCAGCTGCTGAAGTGACGATAAACCGTGCCATGAAATCTCCCACTGTAACTACTGGTGTTTCATATACAAGTTAATTTAAGTAGCCCCAGAAGAAAAAAATCCAAGGGATTGAGGTCCGGAGAGCGTATGATGTCGAGTGACATTAAAAGAGGCAATAAGTGTAAAAAATACATTTAATAGACTTAAGGCATCTTTATAGTACGAACAAGGCATAACAGCTCAACGTCAGAAATGCAACGACAAGTAATTGTCCCAGAATTTGTTCGAAGCTGTGATCATGTAGATCATAGTGCAGACGACACCGAAGAATAAAGAATTGTCAGACGTGTTCAAACAAATCCGGTGTGCTGGCAATGTCAGCTGCTGAAGTGACGATAAATCGTGCCATGAAATCTCCCACTGTAACCACTGGCGTTTCATATACAAGTTAATTTAAGTAGCCCCAGAAGAAAAAAATCCAAGGGATTGAGGTCCGGAGAGCGTAGAGGCCAAGCAACATTTTCACTGCGTTCAATCCACCTCCCTGGATATGCAGCTTGAAAGTGGTCGCACCCGTTATCGAAAAATGTTTTGGTGCAATATCATGGATCAACCACACATCCTGGTGCAGAATAGACAATAGTTCCTGCAGCAATTCCAGGAGGAGGTGCTCTAGGAAAACAAGGCATTTTGCGCCATTGAGGCATCTGACAGTAAATGTATATCCCCATGTTCCTTTGGCCACTCCCCTCGAGTCTGATGCATCGTCCTCACTACGATTACTATTATCGCGATTTTCAAAGACTAAAAATAGTTAATGTCTCCTTGTTCTATGGTGATTTGTCATCCCCATGCTACCTTCTTTTACCGCTCTGAATTTGTTGATAGAATTCGGCAACCCCCCCCCCTTCCCCTGTATATGTATGTGTTTCATATATTTAATATTACTTAAGATGTGCCATAGTCGTGACTCAACAAAAATTGCAGAGTAGAAAAACTAGGAATTTATTTAGGTAATTTTAAAAATAGGGGAAAGGGCTTCTTATGAGTTTTAGCCGCTTATCGACAAAAAAAATTTTCTACATTTTAATAATAAAAATACAGGACTGTTATAATCGCGTTCAATTAAGGGAAGTAGATCTTATTTTATAAACAATGTAGGTCATTTTTTAGGAAAATATTTGGTGCCAGTTTTCTCCTGGGAAAGTGCATGCGTAATCTGTTCAGTATTTTTTTACCCTATGAACAGGAAATGAATCATGACAGAGTGTTTTATCTTTTTAGAGAGGGAAATAAAATCAGACTGGTGTTTCGACAAACGATATTAGTAATTAAGGTACGGGAGTAGTTACGGGAAAATATGCAAGATTTAGTTTAACCCTTTACCTGCCACTGGTTTATATATTCGTCATGTTTAACCAGTGCGTTAAGTGCCCTGGATGTATATATACGTCTTTCCGAAATATGATTCTTTACTTTGAGCTGCTATCAAGGAAACTATTCCGAACATTTTAGAATGCAATAAAATGACCTTGAAATTGTTTGCAAATGCTTTACTTATTTCAGAGGAAGATGTGCTCATTTGCACCTTTTCTTTTTCTTCCAAACACCGCATTATGTGAAAAGCGTTGGCGATGGGAATCGAATCGCATAGCTTTTAATCGACGGTGAAAGGATTAATATTAATCCAAAGACAATTTAAAATAATAATAAGCTCTTACATATGTATATATGAGTTGTAATGTTTTAATTTTTTTTCTTCCACAGCCAGTATAGGAGTGGATATTGCGAGTAGCTCTGTTGTCTTGAGGAAGG
>BMAO01024188.1:0-17248 GCA_019973975.1 Trichonephila clavata
TAAACCTTTTTCTGAGTGCTGTCCTTGCCATATTTTTACGAAGAAGAATACCCAATCTAGAATTAACTATGATTAGGTCAGATAAACAAGTTCTAAAGTGTGTTCAGTTAAACCTGCATAAGTCTAAATCTGCGACACAGCAACTCATTTTAAACATGGAAACAGATAACATTGATTGTGCACTAGTTCAAGAGCCTCATAGCTACAGGAGTTCTCTTCCAGGTTATCCCAGTACTTATAGACTTTTTTATGATCCTAATTCTGACATCATTAAGGCAGCCATTATTGTTCGCTCACGTTATCTTGCAACTTTCCTCGATTATAAAAATACTGATTACAATATGATCACTTTAGAAGTTACCGCGGGCGCAACTGCGTTTACTCTTTTCTCCTATTATTTTGAACCTTCAAAAAACATCGACTCGGATCTTCACAAGATCAGCCAAGTTTTTAGCTGCAAAAATCTCAATAGACTGGTCTGGAGTATGGACTCCAACAGCAAATCTGAGTTATGGTTTAGTCCCTATTCAGATGCACGAGGAGATAAGTTATTGTGAATTTATTTCTGCCAACAATTTATTTATAATCAACGAAGATTGTGGGCCTACTTTTCGAGCAACTCAGGGTACGAGCTATATTGATGTCACAGTTGTTGGTTCGGATCTACTCCAGGATAATTCGATTTGGTGTCTTTCGGAAAACGAGTCCCTTTCTGATCATGTGATGATTGAATTTGAGTTGTGTATCCACGGTCCTGCGAGATACATCAAATGTTCCTTTTGTTATGTTCAATACAAAGAAAGCAAACTGGTGTCGCTTTCGGAAATTGTTTTTCTCGTATAACTCATATTTTTGATATTCTTAACGGTTGTTCTAATAGTTCTTGCCTAAACACAGTCGTTGAGGAGTTTGGTTCTATTATTTATCAGGCATGCTTGTACTCTATGCCTACTAAGAAGACTAGCAAGCATAATGTCCCTTGGTGGTCTACCGAGATTGGCTGTGCGAGGAAGAGGCTTAATGCATCTAGGCGTAGATTTCAACGTTGTAAAAATCCAATTGTTAGAGAGTTATACAGAAATAAATATCTTGATTATAGAAAAGATTACAATCAAATGCTTACTGATGCTAAAACTGACTCTTGGAAGAAATTTCTTTTGACCATTGACGCTCAAAATGTGTGGAAGAAGGTTTATACATATGGCGTTAAAAGAGAATTTATGAAAAAAATTGAAATAACGTATTAAACTACCCACAGAAGAAACAACCTCCTCTTTAGATGAAACAATAAATGCTGTGCTTCAAAAATCCTTCCCTTCTGATTCAGAGGCAAATGACAATAACTTTCAGAAAGACTATCGTAAGGCCGCGTATACTGCCTACTCTTCATTTTTCGATCCTTCCTTTTCCTGTGATGAAGTTAATACAGTTCTTTCCTATGCTGAAGCTCAATAAATCACCTGGTCCGGACTCTATTTCAAATGAGATTATTAAACAGTTCCACTTAGCATTCCCTTCTTTTCTCCATAAACTTTATAATGTTTGTCTTGATTTAGGTATTTTTCCACGGGTTTGGAAGATTGCCCAGGTGATTCTCATCCCCAAAGTAAATGAGTTTAGAGTTCCTCATTTGGATAACCTTAGATGTATAAGCTTGCTTCCAACTCTTGGTAAATGCCTGGAGAAACTTCTTTCTAACAGGATTTGCTGGTATCTGCGCCGTGGAGACTTTCTTTCTAGTGATCAGTATGGTTTTACCCCTCAAAAGAGCACTGAAGACGCTGTTTTACGTTTGAATGAGATTGTTAAGAGAGGTAAAAAGAAGCATTTACACTCAATCTTGATTTATCTTGATATAAAAAGGTTCTTTTGATAACGCATGGTGGCCTTGCATTTTGAATCTTCTTAAGAAAGCGAAAATTCCGAAAAATCTTTTACTTGTTGCTGACTTTTTAAATGACAGAATGGCCAAAATGCAACTGGGTTCGACTTCTGCAATCCGTTGTCTTGAAAGGGGTTGCCCTCAAGGATCAGTTTCTGGGCCTATCTTTTGGAATATCATTATCAACGATCTTCTAGTTAAACTTAATGATCTTGCCTGCTGTGAAACCATAGCTTTTGCTGATGACATTTTAATTTGTTTCCAAGGTAGGGATCTTCATGCGACTTTCCTACACGCACAGGAAACTTTGAACATCGCTTCTGACTGGTCAAAGAATTTTAAATTAGATTTTAATCCTGTTAAAACCAGAGTCATGGGTATTGAAAAACGAAACGTTTGCTATGATGCATTTCAGCTGCATCTCGATGGTGCTCCCTTGACTATGGTAAAACAAATTAAATATCTTGGGGTTCTTCTTGATGCTAAATTTTCTTGGAAGCAGCACTTAAATTACATTTCAGAGAAATGTGACAAATTGCAGCGGGGACTAAATCGCATTGCACGCAACTCGTTCGGTATAAATTTCAACGTACATTCGCTCATTTATAAGCAAGGAATCGAACCTTTCATTATGTATGGTTCTAGAGTTTGGGGTGAGGCACTTAAAAGGAAGATGAATTCTAAATATCTGCGACGCATACAAAGAAGGATGCTCTTGCGGGTCATTTGCGGTTATCGTACCATAAGTTACGAGTCAGTTTTTGCTATTTCTGGATTCCCTCCAATCGTCATTGCTATTCTTCATAATATTGCTTTTAGGGAAAATCTCGCTGCTTCTTCCATCTCTAATTATGATTGCACTATGTCCCCATTTTTTCTCCCTCATCCTTCAGAGAGGAATTCCATCAATATTATTAAGCACAATGAGAAAAATACTGATGATTTCCCTGTTATTTGCTATACTGATGGTAGTAAAATTGCTGGCAGAGTTGGTTTCGCTTTTGTTGTGTTCAGGAGTGGTGTAGAATCCGAGCACTTTCAATTTAGAATTCGTGATGAATGCACAGTTTTTGTAGCTACAAGAACTGCATTCATGTTTAAACTTTGCCATTAAATGGAGCACTGAACAAAATAGTGTCTCAGACTATTTCATCTGTACAGACTCTTTCCTCCTTGGATTCTCTTAAGTGTATTTCTTCATCTAACAACATAATCGTCGAGATCCAAAAGCAACTTAACTTTCACTTGTCACGCAAGAAAAGTGGGAATCTGGGTCTGGCGGGGGCCCCGATGGAATTGGAAGGAAACAGTGTTGCCAAAATAATGACCACTAAAGAGAATAACGATTTGCCGCTTCTTATGGAGACATAATATCCCCTCTAGCGCCAAATAATTTTCGTGGGCTAACCGGGTCAAGAACTCCACCCCGTTCTCGAGTCTAGGGTTTTCTTTGTGTCCCAACAGAGGCTAGAATTGGTTAATTTCTCCCGTAGTTGAGCAGCAAATGATCTCGAAAAAAAATGAACTTTCCAATGTACTGCAACAACGATTTAGCGCGATTCTGCCAAGATTCTTTATAATTAAAACGCCGAATAACTTTTCAACCATATCACCTTTTCCGATCGAAAGAGCGAACACAAGTAGTATAGGGCAGGTTAAGACGATCCGTAAGATCTCCACACTTTTAGAAAAAGACTAGGCGACACTTTGCTCCTTTTACTCAAGTCAGAGATCCCCTGGGAGTATTTTGAGTCACTTTTTATTTGCCATATTTCACCCGTTAATATTTTAACGCCCTCAATACAGGCATCTTTATACGTGGACAATCTGCAAGTAAGTTGAAAGCTTGGACATGCACCAAATTGAACAGCAATTACAAACTCCCGTCAACAATTTTGTTAATGGTGTGACACCAACGGTCATTGTATTTCTGCCGGCAAGAGTTTCTGCGTGCACTCTTTCAGCAAACGGGGTATTCATCCCGACACCGAAATACGCATCCGTGACGCGAGGGAAGGAAAAAAATCCACCACTCAGAGGGAGAAAAGTCATTTTTCTAAATGGCGATTTTTTTTAAATGGTGCTTTCACCATTTCATTCATCACGTCCTCCCGTTGATCCTTCTTTCGATTCCAGAATGAATCTAAATATTTTATTTGTGAACTATAAATATTTACGAATAATTTTTATATATTTTTCCCACGATGGATATACTAGAGATCTGACACACCAACTAAAGTGTCAGTATATTTGCAATTCAATGCATACAGCAATGATGAAACAAAATGTCTGAATGTGACAACATTGGGCTATTGCCTGTATTAATAGGAATGTCTAGCAACCAAGAGAAGAGGAAACTATTATATTTACAATGCAATGGGTGCAATACCGACATGGCGAGATCCCAACCAAGGTGCAGTTATATTTGCAATGCAATGGGTAAAGCACCGACGAAACGCAGTCCGACTCTAGTATAAAACAAAGTGCCGGTATACTTTCAATACGTTTGTGGCAGAAACGATATCTAAAGTTCCAACCAAAGTGCCGGGATATTGGCAACGCAATGGATACAACACAGAAGAAACGAAAAGAGGAATTTTTGAATGAGATGAAATTGAGACTCTTTCCTATGCAACAGGAATGCTAAGCAACCAAGTACTGATCGAGTAACCAAGAGAAAAAGGGATGCGATTTTCCCCTACATTTTCAGAATCGAGCTTAAGTGAAACCGAGTTTGGAATGGATTCATGGAGCGAATATGGCAGAAACTGAACGAAAAGAGGCATCTTTGACTGCGATAAAGTTGTCTCTTATTGAGCAGGCAACCAAGAGAAAAGAATGGCTTTAGTACGTTCAACACTCGACAAAATCATTACTTTGAATATATGCGACACAAACACTTCTCAAATTAGCACTAGTTTGCTAATTAGCATTTCAGGTCGTTACTATTGATATACGGTGTCAATTTATAATACTTCAAGATCGGGTGAGTGATTGTGCCTTTTAATAGTGCAAGAGCCAATTTTGGCTACACTGCGCCAGACATTGAAATAAAGATTCTAAAAATATATTCATATTTTATATTGAATGCATACATAAAAACTACTTAAAATTGTAAAATCTCATTTTTAAAAGGAAAGCAAAAAATTTGGTGGTAAGGGGATTATACCAAGATCAGAGTGTACCAAGACGATAGCGTCGGCTCTCCTTAGACGAACACTTCCTTACAATACTTGTCAAGTTTAATGTACGGGGGTGAGCAGAATGCCCAGACGGGACATTTTATTCTTCTAAAAGAGACCGTATATTCACTCATGCCTAGGGGGCAAAGCAGATTGTTAGTTTCTGGAGTGAATGAATGTTGGCTTTATAGCATAAGAGCCAAATTTGTCTTAGTTGGGCTAAACATTTTTAAATATTTAAAGGGTCGTTTGGGGAAATTGCTTTGTCGACACCACACCTCTTCTTCGACACCCAGGTGTCTTTTAGCCACAGTGATTTATAGAACGGGTACTCCTGTTGAACAGTTTCACACATGTGGGGCGCTAATTACTTGAATGAAAGAATGTTGTGAAAAAGATATACCCGAGGGAACCATCAGTGTCAAAGTAAAAAGTCCATTGGCAGGCTATCCATATGGTGAACGAAGTACTGCAATGGAGTTTATTTCTGTCATGGCGGCATATTGTCTCAAAGAACCAATAGAGTTGGGACAAAGACTAAATCCGAGAGCAGATCCGTTACGCTCGCTAATACGATTATTGGAGTCATGGAAGAGGCCCGTCCAGGAGATTTATAGAGTCAGCTCGAAAGGTGACGAGGATCTTCTGCATCAACTTCCATATCAGCTTTTTTCATCGAAAACTAGCTATAGAGGTTGCGGGGATAGCCCAAGGATCAAGAGTGTCAGTGAATACTAACGTCATATTGTTGAGCTACACGAGAGCTTTTGACGACGAACCTCGTAATTTTGAACCATGGTCAAGTGACGATGACACCCGAGCTGGCACCCCTCTAACTATCACACCACGCCAACATGAGGACGTTTGAGCTCTCTACAGATTTAACGCGCATCACTGCGGGTCTTCAGTTGTACTGGGCTCGAACTCGTGACACCAGATACGAGTGTGTTTTCCTTGACACAAGGCTAAGAGAAAAACTGCGAAAACCTTGAAATGTAGCGATAGAGTCCGAGGTGCAGCCACAGGAGTGAGGAAGGACCAGCTAGAGGGGACAGCCTCACCCGGGTGACGATTCTTTGAAGATCCAAGAACATTCTTCCGGTTTCGAACTTTCTCCGGCGAAAGGCTGTAAAAATTAGCACAGTCAGTAATTCACTTAATTTTTTTAATTAAGTGATAAAATGCCTTTTGGCCAATAGTTGTGCGATCCTCTCGCTACCAAGTAATGAATTTTTAGGGCCCGCTACACAGATTGATTTTTTCCCATAGGACGTTAAACTAAACTCACGGCAAGTGTGAGCTCAACCATAAGAGTTATAGTATCTACCGCGATTCACCATAAATATGCGAGAGTCGAGTTTTATGGCACAAGAGCCAATTTTGGCTCGCATTCGTTACCATAAAAGTGTGTTGGCACATTCAACGCAACTCTTTAGCATCTTTTACACAATGCCTGGGATTAAAACATTTATTGCATATAAACGCGGCCAATTCTTTTGTCTACAACTAAGCTTGTTTTTGTAAAAGCCATGCTAACGCCGCTATTTACTCTCATTTCGTTGTTATAGCACCCAGTACAATTTTATTTTAATCTCTATTTCATATCTAAACCTTTTTCATATTCAAAGAGACTAATATCAATAGAGAAACAATTTCTTTATTTTTCTACATCCATTAAAGTTCTTCCAAATATCCTTGTGCATAAATTGAGGAACATCCCTGCAGGAGAATGCATGAATCCCCAAGTAACACAACTGTAAAGCATCCCACCCAGACAACTCGCAAAGCTGCTCCACGTTCATTAAACATATGGAGTTTAAACCAATCGACATCCAACTCTAGGAAAAGCAAGAAAATCCCGCGATACTACCAACAGCTATTGCAACATGGCAACAGTTACACAACCTAGACCTAATATGCAGGAAAGGTTGGCTTGTTAAAATCCTTCCAAGAAACCTTAGAGGCAAACTAATCTACATATTAAAAAATCAATGGAAGAGATTTTTTACGCACCTTACTTGAAAAAAATCGACTAGTAAATTTCCCAGTAGAAAAAGAAAACATCCGTGTCCAGAAATGCAATTAAAATTTGGGGAATCTAGTAAAAAATATCCATTCATAAATATTTAACTTCTACATTCCATTTCTTTTTATGTAAATACATTTTACAAATGCCTTACGATTTCTCAAGGGAGAAAATATTCTTCCTAAACGGATTCTTTTCAGTGTCTTCCAAGAAAGGGATTTCTCTTATGGTTGTTTTTCTGCAATAGAATTGCAGAGGCGCACTAAAATAATCTATGTAATTAAAAATCCCTACCTTTCCTCTTACTGATGTATGGAATTTACCAAGAACCTTTGTCACCACTTTTAATTTTCCGGGAAAGAATATTTTCAAAAGGGACAGACAAGGTAGACCTAGAGGATTTAATTACAGTTTCAGCCTATTTCTTAACCTTTAAGTTCCATTAAATTGGATCAAGCGGAAGACTTTGAAATCTTTATAAAAATTATAATATCAACAACTTATTCCATTTAATATTTATACTCCACAAGGTTTCAACATCTCACATTAGAGTCTATGATAGACCCAGCTTTTATATCTGGAGACTAATCTTCATCTAATGCGAGGATCCGATCGTATTTCAAAATATAGCAAAGGATTTTCATGATTGGCTGACCAATTTGGATTTGTTATTTTTTAATACAACCTCTCCCATAGAGAGTGGGATTAAGCGGAGCTTTATTTATTGAACTTTGTTCTTTCTCTCCTTCAAGTAATATGAACAGTTATGTTCTAGATGGTTCCTTTGAGAGTAATCATTGCCCGATCATCTCAGAAGTTGGAATCCTCATGAGATTGAAAGATATATTTGCAAAGGTAACGTGAAAACGTATTCTAAAATAAGCAATACGAAAGACGTAATTCTAACTGATAAAGTTTTTACAATGATAAAAAACACTCTAGTAATTCTCGAATAGATCATTCCTACCTTGGTGGAACCGTGATTGTAATAACTTTAACAATTTCAAAAAATGTTACATTAAAAGAGTAGCACAATGATGAAACAAATACAAAGAATATTCAAGCAAACCGATTCAACATTAGATAGGTCAAAACACTATTGGGATTTCCTCTAACCACGCATCTAAATAGAAAATGTTCTTAGATATCCTCAAAAAAAATGTACTTCTAAAATCTAGATTCAACTTTAAAATATATTTAAAGTCAATAATAGGTTTATCACACAGCTAATATCTTTGCTAGTTCTTTTGCATCCAATTCAGCTACAACCGAGCTTCTACCTTTGAATCTCCTCAACATTGAAAACAATCTTTTCAATAAACCGCTCCATATTTCAGAATTAAATAGGGTTAGCCATTCATCCAGAAATACAACTCCAGATTCAGCTCAAATTTCAAAAATCTGAATAGTGTAAAGAATCGTATTCCTTTCGAGTTTTCAGCACTTATTTGAAAATGCAATAGTCTCCGATTTCTAGAAACATTCCTTAATTCTTCCAATTCACCAATTCCATTCCCTGCAAAGACAAATTTTATAGCCTCTTCATGCAGACCAATAGATCTTTCCTCAGTCTTCAGAAATATTAGAGATAATTTTAGCTGGGCGCATCCATTTATCGAATCAACTTTCGAGTTCTAGCATACACAGAAATCAAACAGTCTTGTAGAAATTCAAATCACTTTATTCACGGTAGGATTATGTAACGCATTGATTTGTATATCAGAAACAATTCCAAGAATAACTTTCCGTTATATATATAATACTACACGTGTTCAAAATCGAGAGAATTTTTAGATTTGTTTGATTGTGTCTAGAACTATTTGGCAGCTTTTAATGAAATGTGGCTTGTACGTATAGGGCCGATACAATACAAAAATAACAATTCGACAGTAATAACGCACGCTCATAATCGTGCGCAATACTCCTCGGAATTTAAAGGTACGAAAAAGTGGTTGCAGAATAGAACAAAAAGGATCGAGATATGGTCCCTTCCAACACAAAGCCCTCGCACAGTGATTTTATACTGAAAATAAGGAAATTTAAGAGTTACTGTGAAGTTAATCCCACGCATTCATCTACGTTATTCTCAGAGGGAGAGTTGCGATTGTCCTTCCTAAAGCGTTCTAAATATGCTCTGTAGGGTCGAGGTCTGGAAAACTGGCTGACAAATGCATCCGATGAATATTCTCACTTTCCAGAAATTACTCTGCCAAATTAGTTCCAAGTACCTCGCGTTGTCATCCCTTAAAATAAAATCGGGGACAGCTGCACCGGTCAAAAGCGAGCATAGGGCTCCAAGACAACATCCCTATACTAAACAACAGTCACGGCCGCCTTCAAGGTCACCGAGATGTGTGCTAGTCATCCAATATGACGCCTACCCTGACCACCAGGCTTCCGCTACCGTAATTATCTCGGACACTGGAGGGCAGGTAGCAGGTGCCTGCCTCCATATTAAAGTACCATGAGAATCTCTGGTTCCAGGTTGGACTACAATTCATCAGTGAAGAGAACGAGTGTCCATTGATTCCTACTATCATGAGATTCTGCACCATTTTAAGTGGACTCTAGTTCGAAGAACTGAAAGGGATGCAAACGGCAAGTCTTGCCAACAGTACCATAACAAGAAGATTTCCGGAAACAATCTTCCTTAAAAGTAGAGTTTCTCTGTCCGCATACGAGAAAGCCGAGAAGCTGCAGTGTCCTTGGTACGCCTCGTTATAATGGGAATCTTTCCTAGCCGTCGGGGCTTTTGTAAGACTTTCTCTCGACAAATCCCGTATCCTGAAGCCATTTCCATAAATTAAACACAACGCTGGGCATTAAATTCTCTACAGATACAGATTTGAGACTGGCTTGCTTCCAGCCTATCCGGCACTTCATTCCATTATCTAAACATCGGTGGTCATTCAACTTCTTACAATTTTAATATAACCTAATGGTGCAAAAAAAAAAAACTTCAAGCAATTCGGCGTAGTGTTCCAGCGAATGAAATGCTGATTTTATCAAAACCGCTTATAAATCCTGTTACCTTACTTACTCCGCCTCCACACACGTATACGCTTACGTATTCGACGTACAAGATTTGCATCTTTGTTTCGATTCAGTATTTTTACATTTCGTTCAATTCCTTCCATGAAATTCGACAAATTATGCAGATTCTCTTAATTTTGAACACCAGTGTTGTGGATTACATCGATTGAGAATTTAATTAATAAACAGAATTATTTTGGATGTATAGAAAAAGTTTTATACATCAATGTATATTATATAATTTAAAAACTCCTACTATAGCATTATTTTAACGTTTACGAAACGTATGCTCCAAATTTTACGTAATGGTCTGGAAAGGCTTTTAAGACATTCGTTCAAATAAGTTTTAAAAAAAAATCTTAAACAAAATATTAAGAGAGAGGAAAAGGTTTAAGTTTTTGATATGCTGATTATCCCTCCCAAGGTGTTTGGTGCAGCTTAGCCAAAATTAACTCTTCTACCATAAAACCCAACATTCACTCTCTGACTCATTCACTATCACTCCCTAAGGTGTTTCTTCGGTACAAAATGAACTTCAATCAATGATCCGCAAAAGTACACTGAACAGAAATCCAACAAAAAGATTTGGTGTTATTTTTGCATTGAATAAATACTCTCTTGCTTAAATGTAAGCCTCTATTGGGCAATAAGCAAAGACTAAGTATTAAATGCTTAATTCAGTTAGACATGGGGGGATTCAAACTAAAAATTCGATTCGATTTTAATTTCGATTCACTCTGAAGCAACACGAGGGAGTACTTATTAACATCTCACTTTAAAGTAGTACGAGGTCTATTGACTATGAGCCTCGTTGTTTTCAGCCATGGCCAAGTGACGAGGACGGCACTTGAACTGACATCCTACCCCAATGGAAGGATTTTGTGCCAGCAGATTGACAGATTTAAAGTGTATCAGTCTATCTAGTCTTCAATGGCATTGGGACTCGAACTCGCGATTCAACAACACCCGTCACGAATTCATGACCATGACCACAAGGCTACCACGGCCTTGAAGCAAAATGTGGTCTATTGGAGAAGGACCTCGTAAGAAACCCAAGAAAAATTAGAAGTATGAATTAAAATTCAATGTGTGTTATCAATTTGAATGAATTCTCGGAACATGAAGTTATTTTGGACTATTTTTCTACCTGTATAGGTTTCGAATTTTTAATTGAATTCTTTAATGTGATGTGAATACAGTTTTAATTGAGTCGATATTTTTATTCAAAATATCGTTTTAATGGAGAATTCAAATAAACTTTTCCAGTTCTATTCGGGAGAAATGTACTGCATTATAATAAACAAACAGTAATCAAGTGCTTCTCAAAATTTCAGTTTCGGTGACCCAATTTCAATCATAATTTTAACCGTGCCTCACCCATACAGTAAGTGAGAGTAGGAGAATATTAACGTCGCACTGTTAAGCTACACAATGGTTTTTGGCTACGGACTTCGTCATTTTGAACCATGGTCAAGTGACGAGGATGACACCTGAGCTGGAACTCCCTCTCCTAACTACCACACCACACCACCGGGATGACTTTTGAGGTAGCGACAGATTTAACGTGCATTAAACCCCTACACGGTGGGTCTTTAGGTAATGGTAATGGTTATACATTTACGTGGAACCTTAGAGAAATCTCTATCATCCACTTATCGCATAATAAGAAAAAAAAATAAGAATAATTTGTGCTGAAATGTTACATAAGAATATAAAGCAGTCCACAATGAGTGCAGAACACCAACGCTGGTGGAGGGGTGAGTGGGAATGAGTGAATATTAACGTCCCACTGTTTAGCTACACGAGGGCTTTTGGGGACGGTCCGCGTAATTTTGAACCATGGTCAAGTGACGCGGATGATATCTGAGCTGGCATCCCCCTCTCCTAACTACCACACCACACCAACGGGAGGAAGTTTGAGCTCTCGACAGATTTTACGAGCATCGCGCCCCTACACGGCGGGTCTTTAGTGGTACTTGGATCGAACTCATGACATGCTAGCCACGATCCGATGCCTAGACCAATCGGCTACCGCGGCCACGGGATGAGTGAGAAACCACTCATCCAGTTGATTTAGTTAAGACGTCACATCTCTGACAACCACGCCCGTCTTTCAACCGGCTGCCGCATCTCGACGGAACGAGGGGAGAAAAGGGAGGGATTTCTTTAATATCAAAGATTAAAGAGAACATTATTTTTAAGTCTATTACTCATTACCTCTTAATTATCTGCGTGCGGTTATTGAAAGGAGATTTTAAATAACCACTTGGAAAAAAATAAGAAAAGGTGGAGAAGTTTAAAATAGGATCAAGTTGTCACACTAACCGCATGTAAAAGCTTACTTGGAGTGGGGTAATAATTAGAGTGAATGAAGTCTTGCAACAAAAAAAACAATGAGTGATAAATAATTTAATTTGTATCAAGACATTCTCATCCTTTTCAGAGCTGGGAAGTGTTGATATGAGTGGTTAAGGACTGCTCTTGGTCTCTTAGAAGAGCTAGGGATAGAATTATCATAAGCCGGGATTTCTCTGATGGATTCATTTGGAATCTGAGGTAACCGGTTGAAAAAATTTTCTGATTGTTTTTTAAGGAAATCGAGAAGTGGCGGAACGTTAAGATCTTTATGGAAGACTTCGTTTCTGACAAACCAAGGTGCGTATGCTGCTCTATGCAGTTGAATGTTTTGAAAAGTGTGCAATCTTTTCAGGTGAGTTACTGCAGCACCTGGCCCAGATAGGAGAATCGTACAGCATGATGGGGCGAAGAATGGCTTTGTATAACAGAACCTTGTGCCTTAATGCGAGCTTGCTCTTGGGAGAAATCTAACGATTTAGAGTGCTTCTCATTCCAGCCGTTTTTAGCAGAACGGATATGCTTGGCAAAATTTAATTTAGCGTCAAGTACTAACCCTAGGTACTTGGCGGATCTCCAGTGGTAGTGGCCCAGAACTCATGCCACGCCAGCCACGAATCCGATATCTTGAGCATTTGGCTACCACCTCCCCCATACAATATAACAATGTGTTGAATACAATAATAATGTACTTTGACGCTAAAGCTACAGTACGACCTTAATTATAAACCGTGCAAAGTATCAGGGTAAGTATTAAATTTTGTATATGTTACTTTTATAAGTAATAGATAATGTAAGTTAATTTTATAAGTAATAGATAATGTAAGTTACACTTTTATAAGTAATAGATAATGTAAGTTACACTTTTATAAGTAATAGATAATGTAAGTTACACTTTTATAAGTAATAGATAATGTAAGTTACACTTTTATAAGTAATAGATAATGTAAGTTACACTTTTATAAGTAAAATAGTATAATGTAAGTAAGTTACATTTATAAGTAATAGATAATGTAAGTTACACTTTTATAAGTAATAGACAATGTAAGTAAGTTACGTTTATAAGTAATAAACAATGTAAGTAAGTTACTTTTATAAGTAATAGATAATGTAAGTAAGTTACTTTTAAGTAATAGGATAAGTATTATGTTACTTTTCCTTTCTAGTTTTTAAATTCGAACAGATTGCAATAAACATGCAATGTGTATTTTATTTTTTATTGTGCAGAATGTATTTTTTTTTTTTTGCTTCCTTCCAGTAAATTAATAATTTTTTTTTAAATCTTTTATTTTCGAAATGCGCCCTCATGTAGGGGAGGTTCCCAGTTTGAGAATCACTGCAGTATATCCAATAAACACACGTTAGTATTAATTTTGTTTCCGATTTAATACAAGTTTTAGTTTAAAAAAAATTCCTAGTCCTTTTATTATATGTATATAAATGCAATTTAATTGTTTTCATCTATAACTCCTTATAATTTGTCATCCCCTTTTTAGATTAAGAGCCTCCGGCACATGAATTTTTGAAAAATTATCGATTTTTACTTTTTTATATTTTCTAAAAATTCAAATATTTTTGTTTAAAATGATGTGTGATATGAGAAAGTACCATAAGTAGAAGTACTTTTATTAATTTTTTAAATGAAGCTACTTATTGACGCGCATCAAATGAGTTCTGCCAGAAGCAGCAGCGTTTCCTCTTGCATAAGTTTTTGATGAACGAGAATCCATATGATGTTCAAGTGAATAAATAAGTGTTTTGGGCTCATCCAAAAGTGTATGGGTACACGAAAGGCACTATTATCAGAAACACATACACCATAATGAATTAAATGAAGACAATTTTTAGAGATCCCGGTGCTCCTATGTTATAAAATATATCTACAAGTAAAGACACGGAACTCAAATGAGTCAGTTAATAACACCATATGGTCAGAGCTTCCAAGATCTACATTTGTGGAATTAAAAACTCTAAATTGGGGGCAAAAATGTCTATTGCACAGTTCAATATGAGCATGTAGCAAAATTAATGATCTTAAAACGTTGTGATATTGAACCAAGTTATAACTGTGTCATGCTTCAAAAAAACTAGATACACGTAGGATTCGTATAGCCCAACGAAAACATTTTAAGATCCCAAAAAGGCAAAATTGTTAAATAATAATGAAAAAAAAAAGAAGACTATATATATAGAAGAGTCTTTTGTATGAGCAGTGAGTAAAACAAATGCTTAATATGCTTCTGGAAGGTACTAAAAAAAGTAAATGCTCAAAAAATTTTAAAAATTTACTTAAAAAACCTGTTTTTTTTTCAAAATGTAATATTTTTCACTTTATTACCTTTTTCTCAAAAACTACTAATCATATAATCCTCAAATTTTCACTGAGCAAACTTACAATTATTATTTTTGTGAGATGTGGAGCGACAAAGGCTATTATCCCATACACAACAAAAAATATTAACAAGTTAGTTGATGTCCAAATATTTCATCTTCTGAATAAAAAATCTAAATGTTGATCTATTTGATAATGCTTTTTCCAGCAACTCTTTGAAGGTATTATTGTAATTAGGATCAATTTTGAGAAAGTATTTTAGCTGTGGTCTAAGTCGTTTAAACAATCACAAGCGCTGCAAATTGCATTATCTAACAATTTGAATTTATGTAGAGGTCTTGGAGATTATCCTTTTATTAAAGATTCGAGTGCTTAGAATTTCTTCTCTTCTATTTTTTTTGTCCACTAACCTGACCACCAGTTAGAGGAAGAAAAAACCTGGGTTTAGCCGAAAGTGCGATTCACCATCGCAAGTTTAACTCCGGGTCAGGTTAGAAAATTCTAACCTAGGTCACAGCCGGATTAGTTTTAACCACGCATGGGCAGTATGCGATTTTTCGAGTGTTTAAAGTTTTGAAGATGTTTGTGTTCGGATTTCTTTCAAATCTTATGATGATTTTTTTTTAAATTTCCCCAATTTCGCAGCTACATTGTTCAAAGTGTTCTACATTATCCAGAAGAGAGAGGATATTAAGAAAAAAAGGAATAATGTATGTGAAGAAATGGATGGCTACGAGTTTCGCAAAACGGTATGTAAATCTAATTTTTTTTGTTTTTTTTTTTGTTTTTCTTATGATTATTTCAAATTAAAAGAAATTTTTCTTGAAGTGATGCTATGCTGAACAAAAAGTTAGAATACATAATTATCTATCTGTTGGCTATGTAATATAAGTAGCTTGTAACATAAATGACATGTTGAATTGGCCAGCAAGAATTAGCATTCTAATAGCAAGAAAAAAAAGTACGTACCCACGTATTATCGCGAAAGTGCCTAAGTTAAAGATAACTCGCCAAATTGGCAGTAACGATTTCGCATGTGCCCTACGCGCTGAATTAGCTTCCATGTAGTACTTCGTTTTATATAATGTCGCTAATACGGTGGCGACAATACGCAAGTATCAACAATAATATTAGTTTTCGAAAAAAAATGCAATTATTATTTGATCACAAACTGCATGTCTTCGAACTTATACCGCAAATATAAATCTTTGAAAACTGCAAAAATAAATTCGATGTAATAGTTAAACATGTGTATGGATTTTGAACTACACTGGTGTGCAAAATTAAGGACGAAGTCGAAAAATTAGCATATCAGCTGAACGAAGAGGCAGAGCGGACAGAAAGACCAATCAGATTAAGTGAGTTGATGTACGGTAGCACATGCGCAGATATGCAGGTAGACGTAATGGGGGAGTGTCTGAGTAGTAAAGCATGTTGCGGTGTAAGATTAGTACTTCTAGCAAAGAGATTGCACACCGTATAGCAGTTAAAATCACACCGAGTTGCTGCCTCAGCGAGAAATGGGGAATAATCCATCTGTTAGACGACATCTGGATGCTTTTACCCGAGGTCGAATCATTGAGAAGTTGGAGGAAGGTCGCAGTCTGACAAGTGTGGCTGCAGAGTTCGGAATTGCTCACAGCATCGTTTCACGACTTTGGAGACAATTTCAAACTACAGGAACAGCTATCCGGGGGTTCAGTGTGGTCGTCCACGAAAAACCACACCCGCAGATGACCGGTATATTGCCTTACAGACCAGAAGAAACAAGCGGCAGGCAGCGGGAGAAATCGCTAGACACACGACACAGGCGACTGGACGACCGATATCACGTTTTACCGTGGCCAGAAGACTGCACGGTGGTGGTCTGTTTGCACGACGCCCTGTACGGTGTGTACCTCTAACGCCTGCCCATCGGAGAAGGCGTTCTCTGTGGTGCCAGGGAACACCGGAATTGGAGAGACAATGAATGGGGACGAGTACTCTTTACAGATGAGAGCAGATTCAGTCTGAGTATGATTCTCATCGCATACTCATCTGGAGAACGGAAGCCGCATCATCCTCGCTCATTAGAGGACAGCTATATGGCGGTCCGTGGGAGGCATCAGCTTTATCGTACAGATTCATCTCGACCAGCAGTCAACTGCCCTATGTACAATCGCACCAGGTAAGGCATCGCTCGACACTACAGCTAGCTTTAGAGAGTGAGGATATTGAACGTATGGATTGGCCGGCACGATCTCCGGATCTCAATCCCATCGAGCATGTATGGGATTTTCTAGGCAGACGCTTGGAAGCTCGTACCTTACCACCAGTAACGATTCCGGACTTCGATTGGCGCTGCAAGACGAATGGGCAGCAATGCCTCAACAACTCATTGACACAATCATTCTCAGCATGGGCAGACGCTGTGAAACCTGCCTAGCAGTCAGGGGAGA
>BMAO01024189.1:0-20825 GCA_019973975.1 Trichonephila clavata
AAAAAAAAAATAAAAATATGCAGTAATTTATTGTTTTGGAGATATATCTGACTCGTGGTGATAATAATACATTTTATACAAAATTGTGTAATTTTTATGTATAATATGTATTATAATTGCGCGATAATTGTGTTTATGTTACTATATACCTGCAGTATATAACAGTTTCTCCCTTGAGCGCATATTGCGAATAGAATTTTAACTCTAATTAATGTTTTTTCCTGGAGGTATTTGACATTTAAATAAATAATAAAATTTTCTTTGTAAAAATGAGTTAAATAAGTTAATTGTGACTGAAATATATGTATACAGTTTGGTCCCGAATTCATGGTACAAACTTTAAGGGTAGGTACAGGACATTGTAACAATCATTTATTGTACAGGAATGTATGGACGCGCCTAGTGACGCGGTGAGGCACAAACACAAACAATAAGAGACGACAGAAAGGACAAAGTGTTTATTGCAAGCGTCGTTGACAAATGTGATGATTACAATAACTGTTCATAACTGTTCTGCACATGAGATATGAAGTCCCGCTGCAGTACACATTGCTGTACCACCCACTAGAAATCGGAAAAGATTGTCTGCCTGGTTCAAAGCTTGTATTTGCTGAAAATGGAACAGATGTAAACGATTTTTGTTTAACACTCTACAAACGGTCTGACTTATGTGATGAGCATCAGCTTTTGTACTTGACTCTGGTCTATCAGTTACAACGTTCAAGATGCTTTCTTCCAGGCTTGGACTATGTACAGCTCTTCGTCGACCAGAATCATGTTTGGTGACGTGGAACGAAAGGGTTTCACGTAACTGACGATGGAACTGCTGAAAAATTCTGTGGTCCGGCATTCGTCGATCAAAAAACTGCGCATTGAATTTGTAGCTCAGTTTTGCCTCTACCATTTGCACGGCCATACATGAAATACATGTCTGCATTTTCGGCGTACCTTAAGTCTTCTATCATAGAAGTCAGCACAATTGTGAATGGTGCTTTCCCCTGCATTATGCTGAACGGTGTCTAAGCATCTACTGCCCCCTACCGGCAACACAACTAACCAAAAACTACATTTCTCTTTTCTTTTATCTTGTTCGCGCCTCGCCATGTCACTTACGCCCATACATTCCTATACAATGAATAATTGTTACAACGTCCTATACCTACTCTTAATGTTTGTACTATGAATTCAGGACCACCCTATATATATATATATAAACTTGTTGTGCTTTATACTAATCAATGATGCTTAAGCGTCGACTTGGTGACTTTGAAGTAGCGATCCCGCTTCATAAGACTAAGGTTGCGGGTTCGATCCCGGCTTAAGTCGATAGATTTTCTGGATGCGAAAATCGTAGACACGCATGTAATATGATTATGTAGCATGTGTAAAATATCCCTAGCGTTACAAATTGAATCAGATACTCTGGGCAAAATTATATCACGGCTATATTTGGCATCCATATTCATATTCAGCAGAGCTTCAATTAAAATGAATTCGAGCAATCAAATTTGATAGCAAGAGCCGCCACTAGAGGGTGCCACCCTGAAATGGCTCTCACTTTTGGAGATTTGCCATGTCTGCAAAGGCTTAGTTGCCATTATGTAGTCCATTAGGGGAAAAATAATGTTTAAGCCTTGTTAAAATACTTTTGATTATTAGATGAAATAGCATACCTAAAAATAACCTGTATATAATCCTTTCCCCTAAAAATAGTCCTAAATAACAATATCTAAATTTTTCCTTCAGTTCTCTAGAGATAATTAAACGCTTCTAATATAACTAAGATTTTCACAATTAATTTTCTAGAGTTAAGAGAAAATATATCAAATATGATATTCTAAATGCATTATTATAAGATTGATAAAACTGACTCTAATCAAATAAAAACTCTTCAAAATGAATGGGAAATATACAGAAATTCCTTAAGATTAAACTTTAATTATCGCCCATCTTCACATCTCCCGAAGCAGATGTTCTTGTCAGAGTAATTTTCTCCATTTCTCTTATCATATTAAAATTGGAGGCATTTAGATCAAAATAAGAGTGGGGCTGTCTAATGCAGTTGAAATTATATCGGAATAAATTTAAAATTTTAAGTGTTGTTTGACGTAATGTTAAAAATTTATCTGGACAGTTTTAAAAAAGGGTTAATTGAATTATTTGAGGAATCAATAGGGGAATAAAAGTTCCCTTGGTGTGATATAGAATGCATATTTAGAAGCATGATTCTGTCAGAGCTTGTATAGAAGGGTGGTTAGTGGTTATATGGGGAAAGAAAATAATTAATAATCGGAACCTACTTATGCGGAAAATATGTTCTACAGCATGGAGATAGAGAGAAGAGAAATATAATTAAAATGAAAACAATTTCAAAATTTAACATATACAAAGAGGTCGAATTTTCGAAGAATGGATAAATTTTGGTAAGATTATTTTAAACTCCAAATAAAATTACTTTTCTGCAATATAAATAATCAAAAGTAATTATTATTGATTAGGGAGTACTGAATATTGAATAGTACAATGTATATTGCAATATAGCATAACCCAAGCTCTCTCTCTACCCGCTTGATCCAATCCGATCCGAGCTTTTTGCCGTCTTCCGCTTTGTCGTGCACTGCCATTTCAAGAGTAGTTCTTTTTAAAAAAGATTAATACTAAATAAATGTTAAATGTACATTATGTTTTTTCCTTGTAATTATTTAGTATGTATCCTTTCATCGTAATAAATATTACAAAGTTCTAAAATGCTTGTTTCCTTTTAACAAAAATTACCTTGACTTCTTACTAGAAAAAAGCCCACCTAAATTTCCTTCCTCTTGCGGCAATAAGTATATTTTATTTTTCTCTTCATTTATACATCAGAGAACAGTTTTTCGCGTAGAGAGGTAATTGAAATTCTGAAATTTTTTTTTGATCCATCTTAATATGTAGCTCGTAAAAATGCTCTTTGGAATTTTTAATTTAAAAATGTTCCGCCTGTTGTTTCATTTTATTTAATGAATTACGTAAAACATTCAAACTGAAATAAAGAATTATGGTTTAAGTTTTACTTTGTCTTGGAATGAATCCGAGATTTGTTGAGTTATCAGCAGCTCTTTCTATAATTAAAATTCAATAATGTAAATTTAAAAAAAAAGATTCTATCTAAATAAATTTTTAAAGATGTCCATATCTTTAGAAAACAAAGAAAGATGCAGTATATCTTATTTTAGTATAACAGTTCAAAATATTTACATAATAATAATAATAATACAATAGAAAAAAATGTAAAGTTTTATGATAAAAAAATTTTAAAAAAAAAAAAAGAAATCTTAAAAAAAAAAATACAGACAAAAAAAGAGAAGCGTTTAAAATTTTGTCGGACTCATTAAACTATTTTTTTTTTTTTAGTTTTGCTTCCAATTTCCTTATATATTTTTAAGTGAAAAAATAGCTTTAAGTAAGTGTATTCTTTAAATTTAATTGATAAACTATTAAACTACAAACAAAATGTACTTTTTAATTTGCTAATATAATAATTTGTAGAATATCAATTGATAGATTATTTTTACAAAGCACTATTGATTATTTTTTAAAAAAAAAAAACTTTTTAACTCGATAGAATATTTTGGAACTTTATGGAAAATGAAAAATAAGTGTTTAAAAATATAAGGGCAAAATTACCTTTCATTTCTCTCTAGATGATTGAAGTTTATTATTTCATTTGTTGTAAAGGCTTTCAGTTCATAAGAAAACAAATTTCTTAAACATAACTATTCAACATCGAATACGTTCATAACAAGCAAAAAAAAGCACAAATTTCAGAATAGTGACTGATTTTTCACACTTCATTAATGCGTGGGTGTAATTTCACTAAATACGTTACTTAAAGAATAATTATGCAAATCATGAAACTCTAAGGTTTAATTAATTTTGCAAATTAATTACGTACTCTCAAATGACTCGTTTAGAATTTCTCTTTACATAATGATCCTCATAGGAGTTGAGAGGAAGTACATGCAAAATTAGAGAATTAATTTTATACAAAAATAAATACATAGAATCAAAATATTTATGAATGCATACGAAAATATACAAAACTAAATAAATGCATAAACAGATTGAATTTGATGAGGTGTGATAAATAAAAATTTTATTTTAATATACTCATAAAAATAAATTATGACATGTGAAGAGCATGCAGAATTTATCAGGATGGGGAAACTAAAACTTTTATTGTATGGAATTAAATAGCAAAATATTTAAAAAAATGATTAATCACTATTTATTTCCTAAACAAGGTATTTTATAAGATTATTAGTAAATATTTTATAAATTAAAAACCCGAATATTTTTTTTCAGGTTGTCAAAACAGTTTTTCTAATTTTTTTTACATAACAATAAAATATTGCAGAATTTTTTTTATAAATTTTTCTGTAAAACAGATCGTTTTATTCTTTTGAATTAGTCAGTGGACGATTAGGCCGAAAATATTGAAATAATATAATTTTATTTAGTGTATGTGTTTATTCGATTTTTGAGAACATTTTAAAAGTTGAGAAAAAATCCACATGAATTATAATATTAACTAAGTATTTCATTTTTAATTGATTTTTAAATCTTATATTATGAATATCAATTACAAATCTTGCCATTGGGCGAGTACTAGTTGCGTAGTAAGCATTTTAGTTATGGAACCTTTATGAAATAGTGTCTGATCTCATGTACGCATCCTAGCGTTCTTGAAAACAGAATTCCCTGTGACGTTTGATTCATAATGTAGCGTGTTTGAAATATAATATTTAGTTTAATTTCAAGTATTATTTACATTAATATACAAGTTTCACTATGAGATGATTTTAGATCCAAAATAATTTGTGAGGAGGATCTTGTGATGTCGTTCCATGCGAAGTTTCCGCTCTCTCTTCGGTCCTTTCGTCCTCCGCGTTGACCGTCTCAGAGCATCCCCTTCACATCCGTGGTGGCAAATGCTCCCCTCGGTCAAAGGTTCAGGGCTAATAAGACATGTCCGTCGCAGTGTATAGCGACTGCAGTGTCTTGCACGTGTGTCATAATTCTTCTAAAAACTGACCGGCCGTGGAAGCAAGTCCAGATGTCTAGGGGGGACGACATACGTACACTTTTTAGATAATCGACATAACGTCGGTAGCAGTTGATATAATAGATGCTACTAATTTTTGAAAAACCTTCATGTTTTATTTATATTTCATATTTTGTTTTTGTGGTGTCCTGTCGTGCAAAAATACAAATGATTTGCTGTGAATTGGAACTGAGAAGTTCTTCAACAAAGCCGGTCAAAAAGTAAACACATGGCTAATTCTACTAATGTATCCACACAAAGTTTAGTTCTCAGTGTGAAAGTTGGCTTTTTACGGAGAAATATATATGTAAAAGGTATCTCTCTCTCTCTCTCTCTGGGGGTGTTAATAGATATAATTCTTAAATAGATATAATTCTTTGAAATTAAAATTAAATAATTCGAATCTTTTAAATTTCATTTGTAAAGTGAATGAGGTTTTAAAAAATAGTACAAAATGTTTAAAATATAATCATAATTTTAAAAATTCTAAGCATACGAAAATAAACATTTCTGTGATCAATATTAAGTAATTTTTACATTGTGCATACTATTTTCTTATATAGAGGTTTCTGTTGTACAAAACTTTATCCAATTATGAAATGTGTGTTGTGTGTATCATGCTCTTTCAACACTACCTGATTTTATACTAGTATTGAAAATCTTTTGTATTTCAAAATATTTGAAAAATATTGAGACTTTAAAATTTTTTTTTAATATATATTTTTTTATTTTTAAAAAAATATAATTTATTATTCTATTTTTTTAAAAAATAGTTACAGTGTAATAAGGATACACACATTTAACTTTATAAATCAACTTACTGCTAGTAATTAGAGCTATATTTTAGAAATTATCACTCACAACGTAAAACTTAATTATATTTCTTACAGAAAATGTTGTGGCCGAGTGGTCTAGGCATCGGGTCATGGCTAGTTTGTCATGGGTTCGATCCTAGTACCACTAAAGATCCGCCGTGTAGGGGAGCGATGCACGTTAAATCTGTCGAGAGCTCAAACGTCCTCCCGTTGGTGTGGTGTGGTAGTTAGGAGAGGGGGGTGCCAGCTCAGGTGTCGTCCGCGTCACTTGACCATGGTTCAAAATTACGCGGACCGTCCCCAAAAAGCCCTCGTGTAGCTGAACAGTGGGACGTTAATATTCACTCACTCACTTACAGAAAATGTTTCTTATCTTCATAGCTTATAATTTTTTAAATTATCATTATATTATAAGCATTTTACATTTTTTGAAGCCTCATTCCTTCATAAATAATGCGTACAAGTTCAAAATTATTTAATTTTAATTTCGAAGAATTATACCTATTTGACAATTGTTCGTATTTTCAGCCCTCGAGACAAAGTTAACATACCTGAGAGCTCATAAAGTACAATCAGACAAATGTTTTGAGATAAACAATGGAAATATACAATATTTGGTATAATATTTAATGCACATTTCGATTATCCAGACAAAAATCTTACGAAGTGGGTTTTTTTTGCGGCGAGAAAAAAAGATATACACAGATGGACCAGTTGATTGGAAGTTCTTGCTAATTTTACTGAATTAATACTAAATACCATGAGGAGAATAACGAGAATTAGTTGCAGAGGGCGATATTTCGTCTTGGATTGATAACAACTTTTGGTAGCTTATTGCAAAGGCTCAACTAACAGAAAAATACCCTAAACCTATTAAAGAATCTTGAGCTGCTATTATTAAGCTAAAGAGCTAGTAACATTTGGCAGTTTATATCAGATAAAAGAATAATCTGCAAAACATTCAGCATATTTTTTCAGTTATAATTTTACAACAAAGTTTCTTCTCCATTAGTTTTTACTTTAACACTCTCTACAATCTATTTCAATCAAAGCTTGAGTTCGAGTGCAAATAGCCAATTAACTCATTTCTTTGCGCAGGAAGAGAGATCGTCCTTCAATGGATCCCATCCCATTGCGGCATTCATGGAAACGAACAAGCCGACAAGTTGGCCAAAGAAGCTTCAACGCTGCATCCACCTTGCCTTCCGATGCCTCTTCGAAACTCCAAGCGACTTCTCAAGGCCAAATTTCGACCGAAAAGCATATCCACTCTTACAGAGCTGGTTGTTGGTAAATCTTGGTCTCTTCTGCTCGATGGCCAAAGACGTGCTCAACTTTCTGCCCCACCCCTAGGATGGAGGGAGTGGCATGTTTCAGAGTCACCACCGGACATGATTACCTGCAGGGCCATCCACTTAAGATAGGTCAGGCTAATTCACCACTCTGCCCTCTTTGTAAATCTGTACCAATGACTGGGGAGCATCTATCCGATCGCCCCCTCCCACTCTACTTCATGTTCTCTCGCAAGATACCTGAAGAGTTCTCCCTTCCGCTAGTGCGACATCTGCTTTATATTGAATTGCAAGACGCCTTATGTCGGAGAGGACGTTGAGGGGCGTAATTAAAAAAAACTTTAACACTCTTATCATTTCCTTTCTTTTTAATATTCAGGGTGTCCAGTCTTAATGTGACCCAATAGCTAATTCCCGAACCGTTCAGTTTAGATATACACTTCCAATTTGAAAAATGTTTTAAAAAAGGCAAGGAATGTTTTTACGTGCTTTTAGAACCAAAAATCCCATTTAGAAAAAAATTACAAAAATTAAATTTTTATACGGACCCAGGTCCTATCACTTATATTTAGGAAAAGATGCAGTACATAAAAATAAAGTAAACACAAAAAGTTTCATTTATTGCGATAAAACTGGCCGAGTTATGCCTACATAAAATTGAAGCATCTGAATTGCTCAGAAAAGGGGGTCGTATATAAATTGAGTTTAGTGAACAATAATTCACTATCTACAGAAAGAGCAAAAGAAAAACATCATAGTAATATTGAAACATCGTTTTAAACATCATAGATTGACAATTTGTATTGCTGTATGGCAAACAATAAAAATTAAATTAAAGAAATGCAACTTGTACCCAAAAGATTAAAACGGCTTGTTTTAACAAATAACAGCAAAAGAATACAGAATTTGCCGTTCAGATTATAGTATAATTAGGAATGATGCGCCAATCATGAATCAGGAGCTTTATATATCAGAATTACCAAATTAATTTAAATAATGTTCAAAATGACTGCCTTCCGCAGAAATGCAGTATCGAACCCACGTCAGAAACTCCGCCGGGTAGCTTCTGCAACATAGTTGATGTCACAGACCTGCATGCCATGCTGATTCGATTGAGTAAATCGGATTTATTCGTGGATTCACGTTCGTGCACTTTGCTTTTTAGGAAGCCCCAGAGAAAAAAATCTAGAGGACTTAGGAAACTTCATCTTCTAAAATATCGGCTAATGGCTTAGATACAATTTCCGTGTATGATTCTGATGTTAAAGGTCCGTCGAAATACATTGGGCCAATTAAGGTGCTCTTTCATATTCCGCACCACACATTCACGGACCAACGCACTTGGTGGCAATTTGGTCGTATTAGATGTGGGTTTTCGAGGGACCAATGATGCGTATTAATAGTGCCTTGCCTTGAGAACTGGCATTCATCCGACCACAAAACTTCATTAAAAAAATCTGGATTTTCATTCAGTGTATTTAACACGAAATTGCAAAAATCAAAACGACGCTCCTGGTCTCCGGGCATTAGTTCTTGCGCCAGGACTGGACGATAAGGATATGCACCCTTACGTATATAATATGTTCCACACCGTCAATTTTGAGTAGGAACAAGCCTTGCTAATATCCCGGACACGACTTTCACAGGATGAGCCAAGGCATATCCTAGAACATCCTCAGCGGGTATCCGCAAGCTTGAAGGTGTGGCACGAGACAAAGGAATACGTCTATGACAACTCCCAGTTTTATACAAGCATTGAACAGCACGGGTAATTGTACAAAAAGATGGATGTCTTCGACTGGGAAATTTAACTGCATAAAGTCTTGCCACCTCTCTCTTATTTCGATTACACTGCACATGCAACAGTACCATTTCGCAGTAACCTTCATTAGTATACATCTCGTTCTCCCGTACAAGAATTCGTAATATTGCAATTGCTAGCGATTACACAACAGATTTTTAATAATTGCCATGATCAGTACCGCAGCAAATCAGTCTGTAGCTGCAGCAAAAAAGCCTATTTTTTTGGAACTGCTTTTGAAATGTTTTCTTCGTCCAAAATATTTTATTTTTTCTATGTTTTACTTGTGCACAGAATAAATTTTATTTCTTAAGTACTCAATTATTGTATTATTAACGTATGCTTTTAAATTTAAAAACGATTTACATAAAAGTGACGTGCAAGAGTGAAAGTTTCCTGGCAGAGTTCCAATTAATTTCACTTTGGAGACGGCCCCTCACTAGCTTCTTGAAAACGGCCGAGAAAATTGAGGAAATATACGATTTTCAAAGTTCCATAACTCGGCCAGTTTTTATAGTAATAAAATAAAACTTTTTGTGTTTACTTGGTTTTTGCGTGCTGCATCTTTTTCTAAATATAAATGATAGGACCTGAGGACAGTATAAAAATTTAATTTTTGTAAATTTTTTCTCAATAGGTTTTTTGGTTCGAAAAGCACGTAAAAACATTTCTTACCTTTTTAAAAACATTTTTCAAATTGGAAGTACATGTCTAAACCGAACTGTTCGGGAATTAGCTAATAGGGTCACATTAAGGCTGTATAGTAAAATACGTTCAACGCGAAAACGCTTATGGAGTAATATAATTTAACGCGAAAAAATACAATAATCCCAACAAAATACTATGAATTTCCATGCATTTTTTCTCTTAACTCGAAACGAAAATCGCTTTACACGAACAGATTTTCCTTCTGGAGAAGGAGATATGCGACACTTATGAAATGTTTGAGAAAGTTTTTGTATTATTAGACCGTCCTACTGTATCATTGGAAGAATTCGTTGCAGTAGATGATGATAATGTATGTATAGCTCTATTATGGCAGACAAAGACATTTTGGAGTTTGTTCAATGCTCAAAAAATATCATTGATGCAGATTCCAATGACGAAAATGAAATGAATAATGCAGCTCCTGTTCCCACGTCATCCGAAATAAGGAACGTCATGAAATGTATGCGCAGTTATTAAGACGCACATTCCAATGGTGAAATGAATAACAAAATGGATGACATCGAACACTTTGTTGATAATTTGATGCCAAAAAAAAGACTATGTTAAGAAAAATACCAGATGTCTTAAAAAAAACTCAATAAATGGTTTGTTTTTCAAAAAACTTAAGAAAAGTTTCTACTGAATTTCATTAAGTTCATGTGAATGTTTTTGTTTCATTGATTTTTATTAAATACATGCACATATACATATCTATATATGTAAATAAAATGTACTCTAATAAATTTAATATTGTTAAAGATACGTTTTTTTTTTGCAATATCTTTAACATGAAATTCTTTTAAAACGAAAAAATATTTCAGTCTCCTCAGTTTCCTGCTAAACGATTTTCACTGCACTGCAAAATAGTTTTAAGAAATTAAAGTAACAAGTTAGAAAAATAAAAGATAATTCATATTTCTTTCTAATGGATAAATAGTTAAAAATTAAAGACTAGTATATAGCTCCTTCACTCAGCTTTACTTTTAATCGTAGTTTTGAATTTTAATATATTACCTACAATATTAGTATGATTTTTTTGAATTCAAGTGTTTGAGTTTCAGATTAAGTTCTTTTTCTGGCGCAAGGACAATGTAGCAATATATACTAGAGATAAAAAATATTACACAAAAGGTTTTCTGTAAAAGTCGAAAATAAAAAGATTAAATATGGGATGAGATGAAACCTAATATTTGGATCAATTATAAAAGATTAAAAATGATAGATAGTAAAAACTAAAACAAAATTAAATGATTTAAATGAGGAAGAAGGGGAGAGAGTGGAGGATTTTGAAGATATAAACACAATCCGCGAATATTTAAGTTTTTTGATATGGTAAAAAGTCCACTTTTTCTCTGAAATGTATAAAATTTATTAATTGTATTTATCAATTTATACTTTTATGATCATGATATATGCATGATTTTAAAGTTTTCAGTGTCTGTTTTTATATGATTAGAATTAGAAAATATTCATGTATCACAGTTCTAAACTTTTTAAAACAATGTTCAATATAATACTTTATAATAACAAATGTTTGTGATACTCCTTTAATAATGAGTATTCTTTAAACATATATACTCCTTATACTTCAAACTCATTTCTTAACTTTATTTTTATTCAGTGTATTTTGTCAGGTCATATGGAATACTATACCTTTACGTCAGTATTATGGAATATTAGATATTCCGTAATACTTGGCACGCCATCTTGGAAAATACCTTTAAAGTGATGTACAAAACATGGTCAGATAAAAAAACGATCACAATATTACAAACTAGTATTCTTTAAGTGTATATTATGCTTAACTTTATTGTTCAAGTCCATGTATACTAGTAAGTAAAAATGTTTGAAAACTTGTCTGTAAAAACAATTGAAAATCGCAGAATACACTTAGTTCTGTAGCGAGTCGTACGTCAGCAACAAGTGGTCAACTCTTATTGCAATGCATCATGGGAAGTCTCTTTTGTAGTTCAAGTTTCCCCTCTCATTAGCAGAAAAACAGAGCCTACTCCTCGGTATTCCATATTACCCGAATATTCCATAACACTCAACTCTCACTATGAGGCATGTTCAAACGAAAAGTGATTCGAAGCGTCCCTGTGAACAGTTTCTAATATCTTTTCGTAAAATAAACGCGATAGTGAAGTGTATGTACGATGCATGCGTGTGAGCAAGCAGATTTATGATAACTGTATTAATTTAAAAATGGCTGGCGTGGATGCCACAGCGTCCAAAACGAATATGCAAACTGTAAAACAGTTTTTAACACTGAATATTCGTCACATAATGCTGGCTGTGTACGGTGACACATATGTGTCGAAGCCCACTGTGACGAGGTTGGCGATAATGTTTAGCGATGGTCGACAGGAAAAAAGGGAGGGCGCACAGTGTTATGACAGAAAAGCTGATTATGCGCATTGACACTGCAATCAAGGCAAATCGACATCGAAGCATTCGTGACGTCGCGAATGTGTTCAACGTTTCCATCGGTTCTGTTCCAAACTGGTTCCATGATCAACCGATATTGCTCTTCACGGACGGAATTCGTACCCTTCTTCAGCAATGGGAAGCCTGTCTAAACGCCATGAGTGATTTCTTTTAACAAACTTTGCATGCATTTCACTTGTAACAACCCTCCTTCCCGTCTACTCTGTGACCCATCTAAAGGTGTGGAAGGAAGTGAAGGATGATTCGACATGATAATTTCCAATTATTTTATTTACACTTAATCGACTCAAACGCAATTCAATGCAACACAATAAATAGGATGTTCCAATCAGTCAACAAGGAAGGGGACGAGAGTCACGTTTTGGGAGAATGCATCTAATAAACCACTTAATAATAATAGTTCTTCTACCTCAATATTGCTTTACACAGTAGATATGTAACTATTGGCGCTTACCCTTTTTAGTACTTTAAATATCAAACGTAATATAAAGGTGACAATATACCTGAACTGTATAGAAAGTCTTCTAATCAATTAAGGTTTAATTTATCAATATCAACTTCCTGTCTTTAATCTCTCACAACGCCTTTCTAACTTTTAGCGGTATTCTTCACCTTGCATCTCTCTTGTCACCTTTAGTTAACTAACCTTTATAACTTTCTACTATTTATCCTTCTTCATTTTCTAACCCCTAGTAAGCAAACCTGAACTATATATAATAAACTTAATTTGCATATCACACCTTCTTCTTAGGCGAAGATTGATGATTTTTGATAGCCGAAAGAATTCCCAAGAGGATTAGCGTAAGGACGCGTATAGATCCGTCCCACACTCATTAAATATTGTTGCTCCTATCAATGTGTGTCTCTCATTCCTGTCTCTACGCATCTCATGCATACACGCCTCGAATAACTTTCATTTGAACACCCCTTATACATATATAGGAGAAAAGCGACTTACTCACTTATGTGACTCTCTCAATTCTGTCTCAACGCATCTCATGTATGCACGCCTCGAATTACTTTCATTTGAACACCCTTTATACATATATAGGAGAAAAGCGACTCACTCACTTATTCTGAAAAATTTCCAGAACTATTATGCCTGCAGACTTGAAATTTAAAAGCATATCTCTTTCGATCAGTAGAGACCAGCTAAAAACGGGTTTTTCAAAAACCGACCATCAAGGGGGTTAATAGGGGTTTGATAAATGTTATATCTTTCAAAACAATCGAAAGTTTAATGCTAGGATTTAGATAATAATAACCTGAAAAGAATGCATAGTCTTACAACGTTATAAAGACCCAGTGAAGCGGGAGAGGTAACGGCTATTTAACTATATTTATTAAGTTAGTTTATCTTTTTGCAGTGTAATAGCTTCATTAACTTTGTGACATTAACAGGGATATCAATTCTGATTAACTGTGATCTGAATTATAAAAGCAGCTATTGAAAAGCATCCAATACGGAAGAAGCATTTAAAATGCTTCACAGTGTAATATCATCATTATCCTTTGTACTTAATCATGATTAAATGTTAATGGATGAGAAGGAGATTTCAAATGCTCTCGGAACAAAAAGGGTGATCTAAATCTTTCAAAAGATTTCTGAACGTCTTTTTATTTTCACAACAGTTTGAAAAATATATTTTGAAACAATCATTTCAAATATACCATAAAATCTCTTTGTATGAAACAAATAATTCGAAAACTATAATTTTTCAAACAGAAAGAATATATGTCACAAAATGATAGTCCTAAAATTAATTTTCGAGTATTAAGTAGAGATTTTCCAATAAAGCTGAAGCATTAGAATTAATCTTCTTTCTTCCAAATAAAAAAAAAAACGAACTTTGGAGAAAGAGAACCCAAGATAACAAAAGATCGGAAAAAATTTTCAGTAAATATCATAAACTGAACTCGAACTAAAACCGCCATGCATATCATTACGCAGCAATTTCGATGCATCATTCCTGTCAAAATTATTTTTTCCCAAGCAGCATAGATTGTACCGCTTGTGAAAATTCTTGGTAAACTTACGCAAAGCTGCATCCATCATTTTTGAAATGTTTCAAGATTGATATTATTTTGCATTATGTACATTCCCTTACATCGTGAGAATCTTTTTGGTCCAATTTCTGAAAGTGTATGCATGTTTTGAAAATCTTGTTTACATTTATATTCTAAAATCACTCATTTATTAAAAATTAAATACGTAACATCCAAGGATATAAACAAAATTTATTTTAAAGAGTCTTCGATTCTATTTTTAAAAGTAATTATTTGCATAGTTTAATTATTACTGGCTAAAATAATCTCTTAGGGAATTTGCATTACATAATGACAGATGTTTATTAGTTTTATACGTGTATTAATACAGCTCTAATGCCTTATGCAAAATATTCGTAATATATTTATGGATTACATTTTATAATCAAAGCTGGAAATTAAAATCGTATAGAATTTATATACAAATAGTTTTACCCATCTATACTATATATTTATAGGGGAAAAATGCAATGTAAATATTTAAAAAAAATCGTGCATTGTGTCTTAAAGGGAAAAACTAATATAAGAATAAATTTAAATAGTAATTGGATTCAATAAAAAATTATTTTAATATTTATCCAAACTCTTTAAAAGGAGTTTTAACTATTAAAAATAAAAAGTAGTTAAATCGTTTATTATTTCTTGATATTTTTTTAAATACCAGCACTACTTTTTAATTGTATGTTTCTCGTAGGAACGTAACAAGATTGGCTAGCCAGTTTGAATAAATTAAGCCCTATCAGCTCTAGAACAAAAAGTAGTAATAAGAAATACAAAAATCCATGCTTAAAAACTAAAAAGAATTACGAAAAATTTATTAATTCAAATTTTAAGATTGCCCCCCCCCCTCCCCCCCAAAAAAAAAGAAATCAATGAATGAATAGCAAGGAAATAAAATTGTAAATACAGGCTTTGAACTCAAAAGATGGGTAAGTAACTTGCGGTGCATGCCACTCTCGCCTGCGCCGGCAACTTGGCGGAATGTGGCAACCCTGTAGCATTATATAAACTCATTCGATAGAAGACTGTTACGCGTTCACTTCTAACTAGCTCAGAAACTTCAAAGTCAGAATTAACTACACTTACTCCACCCCCAGACCCACGGGGGTGGCTCAGGGAACATTAATCTCCCCATTCCTATTCAATATCTACGTGAACGACATACCGATCCACGACAACACAATTTTGTGTATGTACGCTGACGACAGCTGCAATTTTGGCAACCCATACTGATCTCAAACTCATAGCCAGAGCACTAAACAGATACCTCTTAGCGCTAGAGGACTGGTTCTCCAGATGGAAAATTGCACTCAATGTCGCAAAAACGGAGGCCGTCCTCTTCACTAAGAAACTCAACATCAATCATTCAAAAATATTCTTACACAATGAACAAATCCCTTGGTCTCAGCACACCAAGTATCTTGGTGTTACGTTGGATAAAAGACTCACTTTCAAACAACACGTAACACGCATACGGGGTAACTTTATTAAAAAAGCCACCTCGTTAACCCCATTATTGCATAAAAGATCTAAATTAAGCAGATCTAACAAACTACTTATTTTTTCTCTACTTCTAAGACCGATTATAACCTACGCCTGCCCAGTTTGGGGTTTTGCAGCTAATGTACACATTAATCAACTCGAAATATTACAGAACAAAACACTGAGGCAGATCTTATGTGCCGATTGGTACATGAGAAATGCCGATCTCAGACGCGCTATAAAATTTAAAACTATCCGGGAGTTCATGCAAAAACTGTCGGTAAACTTCTTTAAAAACATAGATACATCTGAAAATCCCTCAATCCAAAAGATCGAGAAGTACACACCAACACACACCACACATAGACCCAGAAACATCCTCTTAAATTAAACTACATTAAGCATAGTTTCTCAGGTAAATCAGCACCTAGTTATTCTCCTACATCATTTCAGTAACATAAATCACTACAGACAACAACATCCAATCAGAGGGCCCAAAAGCCGTACGGACGATGGCAGCCCTCGCTCGCGGACACGACGACGGTACCCGCTCCGGGTCCGAAGTCAACATATTAAAGCAACAACAAATCAGGTTACTCCCTCTCGCACCGTGGGAAAAGAGAACCTCACATCAATCACACTCACAACATGTCACGACAAGCTGCTACTCCATTGGACGGTTAGTACAACCTCCCGAGGCCACTATTGGCCGAGGGAACTCTCATGTAAAAATTAAATTCTGACCATCAAATCTTTTCTGTATCCAAATAAAGTTTTCTCTGTAATTGTATTTTTATCTTATGTATTTGTAAATTATTTATCTCTCTGTATTTATTCATTATAGTAACTTATCTATTTTTTAAAACTCAAATTCTTTCTTTCTTAATATCTAAAATGGGCAAGTTTCAAAGTACTCATGTTTTCCACCCTCAAGATAGGAGATTAAAGCCCTGACGGGCTAGGTGCTCCGAATTAAAATCCAGCTAATAACTAGCTCAGGTCGACTAACGACCGTCGATGTTTTTGTTTTAATTTAATAATTGTTATGTAAATAAAGTTATGTTTTTTAGTAAAATGCTTACCAACAGTCATTTTACATTGGTGACCTAGACTGCAGAACGTAAAACCTTCGAAAGGTATATAAAGGTTATTCGACTGGATTACTGCTACACGTGGCTATGATTCAAGTAAGTGTTTATGGTTATTCGTTTGGTTTAGGGATGCAATTCATATAGGTCAATAATTCAGATTGTCGTTTTTGATAATAATTTTTCTAGTTGATTTAATATCTTAAATTTACAATCGACGACTCTCAAATTGCACGAATAGCGGTTAAATTACCCCCAATTTGGACAAACAATATCAAACTGTGGTTTGTGCAGGCGGAAAGTAATTTTGCTTTATCGGCAAACAATGATAGTATAATATTATTATTGCAGCTATCGATCCAGAAACATTATCCTCTGTTTCAGATATTTTGTTTAAGCCCCCAGCCACAGATAAATATAATGAACTTAAAGTAAGGCTTATCGCAGAATTCTCAGACTCTGCAAATAAACAAATTCGAAAACTTCTATCTGAACTTCAGTTAGGTGACGATAAGCCGTCACACTTGTTAAGGAAAATGCGGGTATTGGCATCCGGTACATCTTTAAATGATGATTTCTTAAAAACCTTATGGCTACAACGATTACCATCAGAAATTCAATCAATTCTTTCAGTCAGTTTGGAGACACTTGAAAATTTAGCTAAGTTAGCCGACAAAATAGCCGAAGTTGGAACTGATCCTTTCCTAAATGTTTCCGTGATGGATAAGTCCAAGAGTTCGAACCCAGCACTACCAACAAATCATCCAGAAGATTTGCCTAATCCTTTACATCAGGAAGTGGTAGCACTTCGTCAACAAGTAGATGCACTTAGCCAAAAGTTCCAAAGATTTTCTGGCTGGAAATCCAGTAATCGTTCACGAACGAGAAGTAATTTTTCACGAAACACGACCAGATCACTGGAAAGAGAAGGGTCATCCGAGATATGTTATCATTCAAAATTTGGTAGACATACAAAGAGATGTCGTTCTCCATGTAGATATGGCAAAAACAAGGAAAACTAAAAGCGGCTGTCGCAGTTTCGGCGGCAAACAAACCGACAGCCATACGCCAAGGCCGCCTATATGTATTTGATAAAAAAAACACGTTTAAAATTTCTGGTAGATTCAGGTTTGGACGTGAGCTGCTTGCCGGTTTCTGAAATGTTTAAAAAATTAAGTCCTGAACCATTACAATTGTTTGCTGCTAATAATTGAAAAATTTTGACATACGGATCTAAGTTATTAAATGTCGATTTGGGATTACGACGAAACTTTAGCTGGAAATTTTTGATCGCCTCTGTACCAATTCCAATAATCTGAGCAGATTTTTTGGAAAGCTTTGGACTTTTGGTTGACTTAAAACGGCGTAAATTAATAGATAGTGTCACTGCTCTTTCTATATCTGGCATTTCTACAGCGACTGACATTATTTCAGTAAAGTTGATTTCAGGTGATACGTATTATCACAGATTGTTGTCAAATTTCCCAGATTTTATTAAATTAACTCCAAAAAGAAAACAAGCATGCCATAACACTGTCCATTATATTGAGACAACAGGTCCGCCCATACACAGTAAACCCAGACGCTTGAGTCCAAAAATATACGAGGCAGTAAAACACGAATTCCAATTTATGTTAGAGCAGGGTATATGCCGTCCTTCTAAATCGCCGTGGTCGTCTCCACTACATGTAGTCACTAAGAGCTCAGGAAGTATCCGACCGGTGGGGGATTACCGAAAGTTAAACACAGTTACTCCTGATCGGTACCCAATTCCCCACATTCAGGATTTCTCCCACGCTCTGTATAATAAAAGTATTTTCTCGAAAATTGATATCGTCCGTGCTTATTTTCATATCCCAGTACACCCAGACGATATAAAGAAAACTGCAGTGTGTACGCCTTTTGGACTATTCGAATTTCCTTTTTAAATTTTGGATTATGCGGAGCAGCGCAACTTTTCAGAGGTTTATGAATGAGATTCTGGGAGAATTGCGTTTTTGCTATGTATACCTGGATGATATATTGATCGCTAGCGAGTCAGAGGAAGAACACAAAACACATGTTCGGGCCATATTTCAAAAATTAAATGAATACGGTTTAACAATAAATGTATCAAAATGTGTGTTTGGGGTGCCAGAAATTTCATTTTTAGGACACTTAGTAACTAAAAATGGTATAAAACCTTTACCAGATAAAGTGGACCCTATTTTGAATTACCCACAGCCAAAGACAATTAAAGAATTGAGGAGATTCCTCGGACTTCTAAAATTTTTTTCGTCGTTTTCTACCACGTGCGGCTCATAATCAAACTCATTTAAATGATTTCTTAAAAGTTTCAAAACGCAACGACAACCGTAAGATTAATTGGTCGGATAAAGCCAAAAGCGAATTTCAAAATTTGCAAAGCCCTGTTAGCCAACGCTACGCTGCTCGTGCATCCTAACCCTAATGCAAATTTAGTATTGCAGGTAGATGCCTCGGATTTTGCTATTGGCGGTGCTCTATTTCAAACAGAGGGTGAACATCTTCAACCTTTAGCATTCTTTTCGCGCAAGTTATCCGAAACTGAAAAAGGCTATAGCGCCTATGACAGAGAGTTGCTTGCCGCGTATGCCTCGATTAAACAGTTTAGGTATATGCTGGAGGCACGAAATTTCATTTTATGCACGGATCACAAACCACTCGCATACGCATTTAAACAGAAGCTGGACTAGTGTTCACCCCGCCAGGCTCGTCAATTGGATTTTATATCCCAGTTTACAACAGATATACGACACATAAAGGGTTCTGACAATTTAACTGCAGATACGCTTTCAAGAATAGCTTGTATACACATGCCAAACCCAATCGATTCTAATGAAATCGCGAAAGCTCATGAGAATGACTCCGAATTGATTAGTCTGATAAATAATCCTCAAGGGTTAGAGATTAAAAAAGTAAATATGCCAGATTCAAACGCTCTTTTATATTGTGATATTTCCACTAAAAGCATTTGACCATTTATTCCGATACAGTATCGTAAGCAAATATTTGACACATTTCACATATGAATATACTAAACTCCCCCCTTACTTTGATGAATAAATACATAAATTTTCCCATAAAAATAAAGGAAAAACAAGTAATATATATATAAAAAAATTTTTAAAGTCAATTTCTACTTAGGTCAACAAAGAAAAATTTTATTTGGTTACTTTATAATAAATAATTACAATTAATATAGTAAATATGTATATACATATGACAACATCACAATATTAAGTGGCAAAATAGAAAGCGATTTTGCTTGCAATTTTTCATTTTCCATTTTATATATGGTGTTGGACTATTATTTTTATTTGTTACTATAAATTCATAAAAAAAATTTAATTATTCCAATAAAATAATATAGTAAAAAAATCACATTCTCAGAAATTAGGCCATCCCAGGTGGGATTCGAACCCACGATCTTTGGATTAGAAGTCCAACGTGCAACCCATTACATTAGTGACATTATGAGCGGTTTTTCTTTTTATATATGGTGTTGGACTATTGTTTTTGTTTGTTACTATTTATTAATTAATATAAATTTTATTAATGAGTTAATATTTGAAGAAACTGTTTTAACATCAAGTGTCATCCACTACAAGTTTAAAAAAAAATGTATTTGAATGGATGAATAAAAAGTATTTAGTAACGATTGAAAACTCGAACAAGATATATATATATATATTATATGACTTTTATATTTTACTCTGTTATTTCAATTTTTCATATCTCTTTTTTAAATTTTGTTGTTTGGTTATCATGCAATTCTTTTAAGTATTAATCATGTTAATTCATCTCTCTCTTGTAGAGAAATTTTGATTATATATATATACCGGGAAGATTGCGAACTATTAGTAGGAATTGAATACATTGAAAAATATATGCTAGCAAACGAAGAGAACAACACATAATCTAGCTTCAAATAAAATTTTTAAGAAACACACCAAATATCATTTTTGGAAAATAATGTTGCTATTTCTACTTTCGTTTTTAAAAAATAAATTAATCCATTATATATTTTGTAGGAACAAAGGA
>BMAO01024190.1:0-22568 GCA_019973975.1 Trichonephila clavata
AAAGAACGACAAAGAAAAATAACCTGTCAATTTATTTATATGTCTCATTCTTCTTTCGTCTTTTTGACTTTTCGAATTATTTTCATTAATTTGCATCATTTTGTAAACGGAATTCTCTCAAACGCCTACAAAATATTTTTTCTTTTTTCTCTTATTTATATTCAATTTTAACGAAAAATAAATTTCAATAATGGCTACTTTTCTTGTATTTTGTATACAATTTTCAAATGTTAAACTAATGAATTGGTACTTAACAATCTAGTCGCTTAATCAGCCTATTTTTTTTAAACTTTATATTTTTTTAATAAAAACATGATGTAATACTTTTGATAAACCTAAATTAAGCTTATATTATTTTGTTTTCTGATGAAAAATACTTTTTGCCATGTTTCTTGAGAATATCAGATAAAATTCTACGTATATATCTCAGTTGAAATACAACACAACATATACTATACTAGCAATAATAGTAAAGAGGAAATATTCACGAAAAACTATTTATAGTTTTACATATATTTAGAAACAAATGTTTTAAAAGGAATGCTTTTCAAAAATAAAAGATTCAATGGACTTGATTATGTGACGTCATAATCACATAATGCTAGGCTAAACAAATAGCTACGTGTTTCATTCATATTTGATTCCACTGAGTATTTTTGGTGGCATTTTCGATTTGCATCTACTATCAAATAACAAAATGAAAAATCCTTTTCCTTTCCTTTAACTTAAAAAAACAACAAACAAATTACATATTTATATGCATTAGTGATAGCTTTATAAATATTTCTTTTAATTTAACATTAATATCTCTATTTTTATAGCAAAATTACAATTCGTAAATTCTCGGAACACCTATTGCTAAATTATGTTGCTTGGCTATCGATTTCGGTCGCCAAAAACACCTAATTTATAACTAAATTAAATTGCTTGGCGATCGATTCCGGTCGCCAAAAAATTCACATATTGCGCCAAGTATTCCTCCCTCCTTTTATACACTTTTATACTTAATTTTTAAGTATACAGGATGTTGTCCAGTTGTGAATGACCCATAATTTTTTAAAACACAATGTGGCTGACAATCTAATTAATAGGCCTAAAAGTATACAAAAACACGAGACACAAAGTCAAAGAACAAAAGTATAAGCTAAGCTTAAATTTAATACTGTCAACTAAAACTATGTGTATATTTAATTATTATACGAAAAGTAAAAGACTAGAGAATATGTTAAAAATATTTAGAGTACTAAAAACCCTTCAAAGAATATAAAATAATAACCTAAGCAAATTCGAAAGTTAGCGCACAACCACAAGTGTAGTACGATCTGCTGTTCTTGTTTACTTGTTCGCCCGTTAATAGTCACATGATGATGGTCAAACGATCGCAGAGCCCTCTAGTGATGAATCTACCCATTATTCTGTTTTCAATTATTGTTTAGAAGAAAAATATTAGAGCTTCACTACCGTAAAGAAAAAAATCAGATATAACTAAATGAGAAATAGAAACTCATGTTAATGCTTTTATTTTCTGTCACGTATGATCGGTTATTTGTCAATCTTGCACACGTGTTCGAATATTTGGTAGTGACACATTAAACTGGTTGGTATAGGAAGGTTATGATATTATTAATCTTCCATGGTCATAACACCTCGTTAAATAATAATTAAACATGCTGTATAGAAACCATATCACATTTAGTAACCATATGATATTGAAGGTCATAGGCTATGTCATTTCTTTCCAGTTATGGATTGGTGTACATTTTCTAATACTAAAATGTAATCCTTTTCGACCCTCACGTGTTCATGAAACTAAATTTGTTAGATGTACGAAAGGATATTTGTTATAGGGAAATACGGATGGTACTAGCAGTAATAAGGTGTTGCTAGCAGTACTAGGTAGGTCAGTGGTCTCCAAAATGTCAATCACGAACTGTACTAGTAGCTCGTGAGGAAATTTTTGGCAGATTGTTGCGATAATGTGTGCATGTGTTGCTGTTGGCCTTATACATATAATGATGCTGAATAGTATCAAGATGCATTTTTATTACTGAAAGACAATGCGGCTGTGGGGATGGAACTGATGTATTTTCAAATGATTTATCTGTAATATTGCTTTTTCGAAGCTCTGAAAAGATTTGGACCCTTGTTCCAACGATAAATACCCATTTTTGGTCCAAGTGTGTCTTAATGGGAAAACGATGTTCGGATTTAATTATCTGTGTCACATTTATTTCCCAAGTATGAAATTTATTTTTAAAGGGATACGATACGATTCAATTGACAAAAATCGATCAAAATATCAAATCTAATTTTTTACATTAAATTGTTTTTATATACTTTCCTATAGCCTCACAAAATTTTAAAGCTCTAAACATAAAAAACGCAGAATTATACCTTTTTACGTTCGTTTTTATTCACATCCCTATGGCAAATCAAAACTTTAAACTGACTTACTTCAGAAAGGTAAAATATAAGTAGTTTGTCTTCATTTAAAATGCTAAGGCCTTTTTTTCTATTGTGCCTAATGCTTTGATTTTTTTTTTACATATTGCTAATAGTACATGTAAAAAAATGTAGGTATGAGTTATTAAATCAAACCAATGCTTGTTTTTTAAAAAAATAATTGAATTCAGAATTTATACATTGTTTAAGGAATTTTCAATAAGCATTCATAAAATGAAGTATTATACATATAGCAATCATGTTATCGCAATACCCATACCAACTTTTGTTATGCATAGTGTGACGCTCTTGTAAATCAAATTTTATGCGTGTACGTAAATTTTTATAAAAGGAGTTGCATTTAAAATCCCTTCACAAATTTTAATTTTCTTTTCATTAAAAAATTAAGTGGCTAGCTTTGTTTGAAATTTTGAGCAAAAAATTGGTTTTACACGGTATACACACATAGGAGGCAACCAAACTAAATTTGAAAATCCTTAAATAAAAAATATTTGCTTAAATCGCGTACCATGCAAGTGATAATCAGTGAGTAAGAAAATACTCACTGATTTACACTTGCACAGCTATAGCCACTACCTACTCTCTCAATATTGAAAAACTTGTTGAGAAAAAAAAGAGTTCCAGAGTTCCATTAAAGATAGTATATATATAAGTCTAAGAAAAAAATATGTTAGTACATTTGTTACTGCTAACTACACTTAAGTTTTTTTTGCTAATGTACGTTTCAATTTCAGTTCTTTTTTAATGTATAAAATTTAATTAAAATTGATTTCATATTTAACAATAATGTAACTTTATGGGCAATAAACAAATGCAAGAGTTTCTTAAGGTGAACTATTCTTTTGGTTGGAGCTCACAGCAGGATTTAAAAAGGGTTCTGCAACTCAAAAGATTAACGGTTCTAGATACACATAAGAACATTTGGACCGGCATGTGTGGCAGCTCTTCAGTTCAAGGATTTTGATCATTTGTAATATGTGTAAACTGTATTGGAGGCCACAATATCTGCAATAATAATTTCTCCAAGGCGGATTTCAGTCGTAGTGGTCTTTAAACATATCACTAATGCATTGAAACCGACTTAATGTATTATAATGATGTCAGTTCAAATCAACTTTAAAGACTGGCTGGCACAACATTTTATTTGTGACAACGTCTCTTCCCTGTTTAAATAATAACAATTGCCGAACAAGAGAGTGAAAGCGAAAGGGAGATAAATTCAATTCTATAATGACTGTTGAAAACATTACTGCTCGACAACAATGTGGCAAAAAAGACTGGTTATCCAAGTCAATTATCAGGATGTCATCACCTTGTGACGGATCTATACGCGTCCTTCAACAAATCCTCTTGGGAAATCTTTGGGCTATCAATCACAACCAACCCTTTTAGAAGAAGAAACCTTGATATGCAGATTAGGTCAGTCAGGTTTTCTAGCTAGTATGAATAATAGATGGATAGATGAAGTTACCTGGAGATTGAAATATAGAGAATCTGACGACAAGGAAAGATACCTACCAATCAGATATTAGTATACATGGATAACGCATTTTGGGCATTAAATAGTTGAAGATAATTAAATGGTCACCATAGCTAAATTGTAACTCAAATATTAGAATAGTGGATTGATCCATAAAAGGAGGATCAATTTAATAGAAGTCTTCTCACACACACACACGCACACATAATTCAGGTCTCTCGTAGCTAAATCCCCTATTGCTCTTAATTGGAATGTCTCATCTTGTTTGAATACTTGAATTGTGTCTGTTGATAATTAGTGCGCTGAATAAATAGTTTAAAAGTATAGCGAGTCATCCTTCACTTCCCTTCCCCACACCTCTAGCCGGGTCCGAGAGTAGGTCACGTATGTTACAACCTTGGGCAATCAGTTTTATGTGATAAGAAGTACAGATATAATGCTGTCACGATGGTACCAGAGGGAAGTGCTGCAACGATTTTTATTTATTTACCCTTTTTTTTTTCATTGGCTACAAAATACTGTTTTCAGTAAAACAATGTCCAGCCATACTCAGAATTCATCACCAGACATGTCTAGGAAAATACCGTTGCAGTGTTATATTTGGATCTCTCACCCATCGATAATGTGGGAATCTGATTGGCCGTCGTTTGTTGACCGGTCCAGTTTCAATCGATGAAAGATTTGTGGAGTATGGTTGAAATTGTGTTGTTGTCCATCTCAAAAGACATAATCAACTTGTTCATTTCAAGCCTCCCTCTGTGGAGGAAACTGGGCGTCAAAATTAATATCGGTGATTGATATTCGCCTATATGGCGCTGCACTAAAGAGTGATACCAGCTCATGGGGATGTACTATGTCTACAATGGTAAAAATACCAATCCGCAGCCTCATTGGATAAAAAAAAAAAGATTTTTATATTGCCGCACAAAAGTAGCTTACTAATGGAAGTAGAGACTATCCAGTATATTTCGTTTCTCTATTGCATTATTGGTTTGAAATTTAATTTCAGTTTTCAACATTTTCATTTGTCAGTTTTCATCATATTCTGCTTACTTTTATACAGTTTTACATTCTATTTCTCAGACAATGCATTAACCTTTTAAAACGATGTTTGATTCGTCAATGAATTAATGCGTCATTTTCACATAATGCGATATTTAATGGTGAAATATTTTTGATAGTTCATTTGCATATATAATCAAAAAAATTAAATACGCAATAAAATACCTTAAAATATCTCCAATTTTGAATACAAAAAAAAAGGCTCTTTTTTCGAAACGATATAAGAGCTACTTCTACTTCATTAAAAAAAAGGATATATGCATGTATGTATATATGTTGCTTTTAATACAGAAAATAAAAATTCCGTATCTTAGTTGATGCCAATTTCTTTTCTTGGATGGGAAAAAACTCGATAAGAAGTATAGGAGACATTTTATTTAGAATATTATATATACATATATAATTACATACATAATTTATAGTTAATACCATGAAAGCAAGGCTAAATAGAATCTGCACGCATTACATATTCAGATCTATATCTCTCTCCCTTTACCCAATTGACTCCAGACATTTGAGAAACGCAACATTATGGCATGTGGCCAAACACATTACACATCATCATTGTAGTGACTATACTGGAACATTATCGAAGCACATCTTGTACTACTAAGACTGCCTTTGGATAAAGTTAATAAGATTATAAGTCGTAGTCGTAGACGTGATTTTACAAAAAGTATTCTACTCTCAGCAAGTCTCTGGCGAAGACTTTAAATAATAGGTTAATTAAGAACAGAATATTTATTTGTTTACTTGGAAAGGTTTACTTAAGAGATATATGTATATTATGTATCTATGAGGTAGTATTCACTTTGTGGTTTGTGTCGGTAAAAAAGCTTCTTGATATTGATCGCATCATCCTTTTTTCCAATTGTAATGTCAGGAGATTTATTTTGAGCATGGCTCTTCGCTCGGTTACATAAATATGTGAGGGTGAAATTATCTCTTTTCTTTGAAAGATGCAAAGAAAAATAGGGGTAAATATAATATAACAAATTTGATCACGTGTTCAAGTGAAGGGAATATTAGTTTTATCTTAAGGGGTCTGAGGGGTGTTAACAATTTTTTTTTTCGAATTTTCGAAAAAAAATATATCTTTTTCTTCATTTTTTTCTGAACATTTTGATACTAACCACGTGACAATACTCTAAAAACTTCGAAAGTTATTCAAAAAATTGCAAACAGCAATTTAGACATAACAACTTTTAAATGGACACATGCCACGCCATTTATTTTTAAATTTATGCATACCTTTCATTTTTCTGTTTTTAATATGCCTCATGAAATATTTTAAGTGCTTGAGTTGATCAGAAGGAAGCCTGCAACTCAACACATTCATTCTGCTGTGTTTTGATTCTGTTGTGTTTATTTTAGAACACGTTTTTTTAAAACGCTTATCTAAAGCGAAGATATTTGTTGTTTTATTCTGAAAATATCGTTGGGCAATGCCCCAAGAAAAGGTTTAGAACAAATAAATATTTAAAGGTAAGTGACTCACATGTTACAGATATGAAAGATACGAGGAAGTGTGCAGAAATGAAAAGTACAAGTAAGTGTGCCGAAATGAAAAATGCTTCTAGTAAAAACCTTTCAGGAATTCAGACTTCATTAAAGTCAAATCTTGTTAAGGTAAGTGAAAACTTCAAAGAATTTCGTATTTTTGATTTTATTTCAACCTTTAGCTCTATTTTGTCAGTATCATGCTGTTTAAAATGTCATAAACCATTAACAATTAATGAAAAATTCACTCGTGGTTTATGTTCGAATTTTGAAGTACATTGTAAAAAATGTGGGAGTATTTGTACTTTTTCAAGCTGTGAAAACATTGGGAATAAAAATAATGATCCAGAAATTAACAGAAGATCTATTTTAGCAATGGGATGCATAGGTCAAGGTTTAGAGTCATTAAAAACCTTTTGTTCCTTAATGAGTCTTCCTAATCCTGTTGAACAAAAATCATATGATGTTATTAATAATAATCTTTCACTTGTTATGAAGGAAGTCGCCGAAGAAAGCATGAACAGGGCAGCTGTCGAAGAAAATTCTTCGTTACCTGATAACATTTTAACGGTAAGTGGTGATGGGACCTGGAAGACGAGAGGACATTCATCGTTGATTGGAGTATGTACTCTAATGGGGCCGAAACAGGTAAGGTTTTGGATAGGGAAGTGTTGTCCTCATTTTGCAAATGAATCGACAGTTATAAAGGGGTAAAGTTTGGTATAAAGTACAATAAATGGCAAAGAGGGCATAAGATTTCATGTAGAAAAAATTATTCTGGCTCTGCTGGTAAGATGGAGGTTGACGGGATGTTGAGAATTTTTAATCGATCAGAAAAGCTTCACAACCTGAAATATTCGAACTACATAGGAGATGGCGACACAAAAACATTCAATGCCCTTTCTGAAGACAATCCATACGGCGATGACCATCTTATTCAGAAAATAGAATGTGTAGGCCATGTGCAAAAGAGAATGGGTACAAGACTTAGGAAGCTTAAATTAGTATATGGTAAGAAGAAATTATCTGATGGTAAAACTATAGGCGGTAAAGGTAGGTTAACTGATAGTTTAATTGATAAGCTTGCGCATTACTATGGTAATGCTATTCGATGCAATTCTACTAGTGTAAAGGAAATGCGGAAAGCCATTTGGGCTGTTTGGGGTCATTCTTGCAGCACCGATGATGAACCGATGCACTGATTTTGTCCTACAAATCCAAATACATAGTGTAAGTATAATGCCGCAATTAATAATAATTTACAAAATTATAAACACAAACCCTCAGTTGAGAAAGCTGTTCGAGATGTAATTAAGCCTGTATTTGCAGACTTATCTCATCTGGCACTCCTGAAGAAATGCTTAGGAGGTAAGACACAGAATCCTAATGAAAGTTTAAATTCATTAATCTGGAAGTTTTGTCCGAAGACGATTGATTCTAGTCTTCAGACTGCCGAGATTGCTGCAAATCTAGCAACCAGCATTTTTAATGATGGAAATCAAATACTTATTACTATTTTAGAGAAATTTGGCTTAAAAATTAACAAAAATGTTTGTGTGTCCCTGGCTGAACGTGACAATCGTCGCATCTTTACGTCAAGAAAGAGGAGCTCAACGTCATCGTTTGAAGCTCGCAGAGATAAAAAAAAATTAAAAAGAGTACAGAAATTGAGCTGTTTGAGCAACAGGAAGGCATTTCCTATGATCCTGGAGCATTTTAGCATGTAAGTTTTAAAATTTATTTTCTCAAATTCAATTTAAAACTTTAAAGCCTTTTTCTCAGTTTGTGTTTTTTTTCACTTACGCGCATTGCGTTTCAAAAACTATCATACTTTGATGCATAAAACTTTACAGAATTATAAACTCTATCATAATCTTTAAATCCTAGCTATTTATAGTATTACATATTTGTAATTTTTTGAAAATTTCAAAAAAATTAAATTTTTTGAAAAACATTTTAAAAATGTACTTTTTTTATTTTTTAAAAATATTATTTTTTATTCTTTTTATATCTAATCGCTACCATCTAATAAGGATATATTTGACTTTATAAATCAACTTATTGCTAGTGATTAGAATTATTATTTCAGAAAATATCATGCGCGTCGTAAAACTTACTATTTGTTTCTTACAAAATTTTTTCTTATATTTATGTGCTTATTATTTTTAAAATTATGATTATATTTTAGACATTTTATACTTTTTTGAAACTTTATTCCTTTATAAAAAATGTGTAAAAGAATCAAATTATTTCATTTTAACCTCAAAGAATTATTTCTAGTCGAAAATTGTTCATATTTTGTGCTGTCGAAACATTTTTAACACCCCTGAGACCCCTTAAATATTACATCAGTATAATAAGGAGAGTCTCCACAACGCAGTAAGGTACACGTCAGCAATTAAAATGTTTTTTACTAGGAATTGTCAATATATAATCCAACTAAAATTCAAAGTCTAGAAATTTTAACGAAGAATTACTAATAAATCTGTGAAAATCAAGGTTTTAATAATTTAATGAGATATTAAATGAGATTCGTTTCGAAATAGGATAGTCAAAATTATGATTTAGAAAAAAATGTATAAGATTAGATTTTTAATTAATTTTACATAAATATATATATACAAGGTGATTGTAATTTTAAAAAAGTTAAAGTTTCAAAACGCTATAAAAAAACCACCGATCAGATTGACGTCAAATTTGAAGGGGATATTATTGATGAAGGGGGAAAGCGTATGGCATAAGAAGAAAAAAAATTCTAAATTTTATCAACAGATGGTGCTGTACCTGTCAGAATATGTTAACGAAAATACCTGTCATTCACCCGACTTTTCCTCATTTCACGCCTGAGAATTTCGCCAAGACTGTTTTTATTGAAGGACCTTGTTTTGCTTGTAAAGGTTTTTTACAAGCATAATTACAGCAACAATAGCTCTGCAGGAGTTCCGGACACTCAAGAGTATGAAAAAAAAAACATTGCTCCGATGACAGCTCAGGGTCTGGAGAAGACGAATGAAAATTTCGAAGAGACAAGGTCTATTCACATAAGCAATCTGATAGAGGGAGGGAAAAAGTTAATTCGACGGTAGTGGAAGAAGTGGCCACAGCTGTACAGGAGCAACCGAGCACTGGATTACTCGGTTGCAAACCACTGCTCGCACTGGAAAATTGCTCGAACATTGGATAGGCCTGTGAGCACGGTGCATAAAATTCTACGAAACAGCCTGCATTATTATCCATAAAAAATAGCCATGTGCAGAAGTTGCTTCCCTCTAACCTGCCAGCAAGATAAACTTTTGCTTTAGAAATTCTTACTCGCATGGAAGTGGACAATAAATAGCCGTTGAAAATGTTGTGGTCAGATGAAACCCATTTCCATCTGACAAGCTATTTTAATACACAGAATTGCCGAATATGGGAAACAGAAAATCCACTCTCAACTCAACAAGTAAAACTTCATCCTGCAAAAGTCACTGTGTGTTGCAGATTTATGGCATCATTTATTATAGGGCCATACCTTTTAGAATATGATGTTTTTGATACTGTTACCATCAATAGTCAGCGTTATGAGTGTCTTTTGCGCAACCACGTCATTCCAGATCTTCAACAGCGTGGTTGTGAGATACACCATCTTGCATTTTTATGCAAGATGGTGCTCCTCCGAACATTGCAAATCCAGTGAAGCAGCTGCAATAAAACACAGTGGAGTATGAGAAGGGGTTACTATTAGCGGAACTACGGAATCGGAACTGAATCCACGAAAGATCAGCACGTACAATTACAGCTAACACACGTACACGTATTCACAAGTTTCTAACTCACTAACCTTATTCTGGTACTTCGGCAGGTCCGTCGTGTTGAATAACTTAATGTTGACTGGATCGGATAAAGGCTAGGATCCACACTCGACTTTCCAATTTCAACCTTCAGCTTTTCAGCTTAGCTCGTCGCGTCACTACTCACTAAATCTGTCAACAACTGCGTGTTGATTTACCGTTGCTTCAATTCATTTTACTTCAAAAATCTAACCTCTTCACTTTATTACTCTCTCTCCTAGTTAACTAGCGAAACCCGAACTTATATAATATTTCTCATTTGCATAAATCACGCTTTGACTCCCGGTGGAGATTCGTTGAAATAAATAAAATTTGGAAAGAATTATTGAGGAGATTAGTGAAGACCGTACAGATCCGTCACAAGTTTACAATTTTGATTTGCCATTGGGATGTGAATAAATACAAACGTAAACTATATCACAACCCTGCGTTTTTTAAACTTAGGGCTTTCAAATTTTGGGAGTTTGTAGAAAAAGTATACAAAAATAATTTACGTTAAAAAATTTAGACTTTATTTTTTGACCGATTTTTTATAAAATTTAATCGTATTGTGTCGCCTTAAAGACATTCACATATGAAAATAATAAAAAAAATCCAGATATATAAATGAAAAAAAAAAATCAAATCTCTATGTTTTTGAAATATAATAAAGTCGATTTGATATAATTCTGCTGATGATTTAAAGTAATTCTGTTGATGATTTAAAATAATTTTTGTTGAAATGATCATTGGAAAATTAATTATTACTAATGAAATATAAATTGAAACTCGACATTTCTTTTTATTGAATCAAATGCAGTCCGACCTACATTAAACGAAAATCTTTTGAACGAATTTTGCGATTTAATGATTTTATTTTTCCCTTTGATTAAATTCATGGAAAAATCATCAATCAATTGAATCATAAACACCGAAGTAATGAATTATTTCAATAGTCAAAGAAAATAAAAATTCATCAATTTGATTAGAAGAAATTTTATTTCTTTTTTAATAATATATCCTTTTTGTCCGAAACAGAAAAACTTTTTGTGGAAGCAGACAATTTCAACGGAAGGGGTGCAGACCTTTATTAGACTCAACAAGTGCAGAGGAGTTATGAGTGCAACCGATCACTTGAGTTTTGAATAGGACAAGAAAATTCTTTCTTGTCTCATATTACAACACAACGCAGGGGATACTTCAAAGCTTGTTGAGTATGTTACATTTATGTGCAACTAGTTGCGGGAATTGTTGATTTGTCGAAACCAATAGAGAGCGACACTGAAGCAGACATTGATATAGTAAAACTTTTATTCAAAACATCACATTTTCTTATGCTTTAAATTGTTTGGAAACTGTTAAAATATACATCATATGGAAAAGGATATACGCTCGTGTCCATAAATTAAGAATAATGAAGTTCAGGCAAAGAAATAGACAGAAGCAAAACAAATTTGACTTATTTGTAAAGTCTATTTATTAAACAAAAGTAAAGAGCAAAAAAAAAAAAGCTATATGTTTGATATAATTAATAAAAAAGGCGATTTTTACTCCCTTGGGCAAATTTCAAAAAAGAGCCTATTTACAAAAAAACAGTATAACATGGTTAGTATGATGGTTAATACGGAGTATGTCTCCCGGACGATGCAATACAGGCCTTACAAAGCCTACGCATGCTGAGTATCAAATTATCGATCTGATCTTGTGGAATATTACACCACTCATCAAGCAATGCCCTCCGAAGTTCCGGTAGACAGGTGGGAGGGGTTGACGGGCCGCAATTAGTCGGCCAAGCATATCCCACACATGCTCTATTGGATTCAAGTCCGGTGAGTATGCTGGCCAATCCATACGGGTGATATCCTCCGATTGAAGGCATTCGTCTACAATGTTTGCACGTGAGGATGGGCGTTGTCATCCATAAACAGAAGTTCAGCACCCATGGCGCCCCGAAACAAACGTAAATGTTGTTCCAGAATGACATCCCGATAGATGTGGCCTGTCATCGTTACACTCTGAACATGCAGGTCAGTTCTGGAACCAAAAATAATTCCTCCCCAAATGAGTCATCCTGCACCACCGTAACGGTGTCGTTTAATGGTGTTCTCTTGGTGGTAACGGGTACCTGGCGCTCTCCATATGAAAGTCCGGCGAGAATCAGACTGCAAACTAAACCTGGACTCGTCAGAAAACATCACACAAGACCACTGTTGTGTTGTCCACAATGCATGCTCTCTACTTCCGGTTAATCGCAGGTGACAGTGAGTTGCGGTAAGAGGAACACATCTGACAGGTCTACGAGCATATAGACCAATGTGCACAAAGCATCTGTACATGGTCTGCCTTGAAACTATCGTACCGGTAGCTGAAGAGAGCTGACGAGACAGGTCTGATGGTGTACTCCATCTGTTTCTTTTGGCAGTAACTGCCAAATACCGGTCCTCATTCGGCGTTGTAACTCGGGGCGACCTGTGCTGTAACATCTACTCACATTACCATCATCTTGGAATCGTTGCCAAAGCCCGGAGATGACACTCTGGGCGATTCCAAGTTCCTTGGATACTTCCCGCTGGTACGTCCACGTTCCAGTCGTCCGATAATTCTATCACGTAAAAAATCATCCAAATGTTTCATCTGTGCCATAACTATGCGGTTATTGCACTGAAAGGCTTTTAAAGCGCTTGTGAACAATTTTACTTTTTTGCCACCATTCCCTATATACCCCTCTCTTACACTCTCGTCATTGTGACGTATTATCCACGCCATCTGGTGGTTTCCTGTAATTTGCATATTCTTCTTCAATATGTGTGTGATAATTCTACAGGTGAAAGTTTTAATTTAGAGTTCAATTTCTGTGTGATTCTGAATTATCCTTAATTTATGGACATGAGTGTAAATGACGCAGTACTTTGTTTTCTGCATAAATTTGAAAAAGTACTTTTTTCCGAGTCATAAATCAAAAAGGATTTCCAACCATCTATTAGTAACTATTTTAAAACTTACAAATAACTAGTGCTTAAAAATTCGCGAATAATATTTTTAACTGCCGAATAAATTGTGTGTAATTTTTTACTATGGATATTTTTCTGCTTTTGCTCAGTATCAAATTTTCAAAGATAAGTTGAAAAAATTTGAAATTTTCTTTTTGTACTCCAGTATTATGAATAAACAACGAATTATCGAATTAAAAATTCGATTCCGATGTATTCGTAAAATTGGGATCCGACTGTCTTACAATTTTACAAAAACTAAAACCGCTTATTCACGAACTCTGATTAAATATTATCAGGATATTAGTTTTAAGCTAGTTTTAAGCTGTAGGATTGATATAACGATTTATGGCTCATCGGTGTGACTTTTAGTATGTATTACCAAATAGGGATGGGCTAAACTGGACCATGCGTTGGTGTTGGGGAAAGTGACTGAGAGTATCCGGTGAGAAACGATTTTATTTTCAATGAGGATTGGAAGAATTTGGGGGGGGCGTGAATGAGTCCTGTTCGAGAATTACTATATAAATGTATTCCTTTAATACATGTCTTTTAACTTCTATATAATATTTATACTGGATAATATGTTCTTTTTAAAAATATTTTAAAGTAATTTTATGCATATTTAGGATTGTTGTTTTATTACATGGCTTAAAATATAAATGTGTAAGAGAAAAAAAATTCGGGAAATTTTTCTTACCCTTTTGATAATTCGAAATTTTTCATTGATCTCTTCAACTTCGAATAATTGAGAGTCGATGGTATCATAATTTATTATTGAAAATATCCCTTTAATTTCGTAATTTTTCTAATAAGTCTTTTTTCTTCTGAAATTAACTGTTCTTTTCTTTCATAATTACTTATTTTAAAATACTACTGCTAATTGCATGTTTTTGTAAATTGTCTGTATTTCTTTAAATACGCATTTTAAAGCACATTTTATATTATTTAATTAAAAATATTAAATAGAATCGATTTAAAAAGTTGCATATCTTATAAATTAATTCAATGCATCAAATGTATAAATATTTACCAAATTATAAATGATCCTTCGTAACTAGACATTTCATTATCTGTCTGAAAATTTTCTTATTGATAATCTACTTAAAAGGCATTAAAAGCATTAAATGAAATTCAATATTACAATATTAATATGTACTTATGTATAATTGAAGCTGACATTTTAATATCAAATGTACAAAGAGGGACATTTTAAAAAAGTCTTAAGTTTATTCTCACAATTATTCTACAATACACGTAGAATTTTGAGCAAAGTGAACCTTTTGAAATTAAAATATCGATCTATTTAATGTCTGATAACGGGGTGGTTTTAATGTCGTTAACATGACATTTAGAACTAATACGAGGGCTAGTCATAACAGATCTAGTCAAGTGATGAGGATGATATCTGAACAAGCACCTCATTCTCCAGACTTCTCCACCAAGCCACTAAGGGGAGCACTGATGTACCAGGTGACCCGAAAGTCCGTTGACATTTGAAAATTCAATAATTCACTGAATAATCTAAGAAGTGAGTTAAAAATTAACACATTCATCTGAAAGGCATGGGATTTTATTAAAGCTAAAAAAAAGTACAAAAATGGCCAACTGAGGGCCCTTTATATGATAACAAAAAAAATAATTAGCAGAAAATCATTTTAGCAATAGACAGTGTTCTTTATTACAAATATTCACCATGTCGGACGATATTCTCCAACAATACCCGTAATCTAGAACAGCGTTTCTCAAACTGTGGGGTGTGCCCCTCTAGGGGCAATGATAACACTATAAAGGGAATGCGTGCATATTGAAAATTTGAAAACTAAAGATTATTTTAAAATATCATTAATTTACTGAACGTAAGCAAACGAAATACTTTCTTACATGGTACAAGATAAAATAGAACATTTACACTGATATAATACACTAATAAATGTATTAAAACTGTACAAAATGTATTTTAAAATAAATTTAAATATACTTCGTTAAGAAAAAGTTTAATTATAAATCCAAATGTTCCCATGGGCTTTTCATTTATAAAATTATACACAAAAATTAACATTTATCAGGATAATTTATACAATTTATAAATAATCCCTTAACTGCCGATTGAAAGTTACGCATTTCTCTCACCAATGCCACCGTTTTCGACGCAGGCGTGCATATGCGATGTAATTGGTGTTAAGGTGGGGTCGAGAAAACTAATAAAAAAGGAAATCCTCTAATACAAGTGAATCGTTTGTAAACAAGGTCCCATTTGTAAACAAGGTTTAACCCAAGGTCCTTTTTTGCATTCCAGAGCCTTCAGAATAAATTTAGGGACAACATTTCAAAGAAAATATCGTACTTCAGGAAGACGTATATATACGTCTGTAGTAGTTGGCGCACTAGCTGAGGGAGACGTATATATACGCCAGTGGCACAAAGAGGGTAAAGTTGTATTGTAGCTTTAACGTCAAATTATAGGATTATTGAATTTAATGTATTGTTATTTGTATGGAGAGGGGACTGCGGCGTACCTCACACTTCTCATGCTAACAGTTTGCAAAGCCAAACCATGCTTTTCCGCGGAGAAAAAAGGCCTGATCACAACTCTTGTAGGCATATGATTTTTCCACTTTTTTGGTTTTAATTAAATTCCATGTTATTTAAAAAACGAATGCCAATTTTTTCCTCTCTTCCTACATTATTCCATGAATTAATGAATTTTCATACGTTAGCGGTCTTTTGGGGCACCGGGTATTTTTATGCAACAGTTCCCTATGCATAATAAGTTTTTACACATGAAATCCCAACTTAATTTTTGGAGTCTGAATTCGTGCTAGTAAGCTTTTGGAAAGATGATTTATGAGCCTTGCTTCGATGGTTATGATTAATCTACCTCAATAGTCATGGTCGTTAACTCAGTTGTCAAATCACGGGTTTGAAACCTAGTGAAGTCGAAGATTTGCAGTTTAGAGGTACTAATGCAAATAAATTTGTTGAGGCTAAAAGTCCTTTTGTTGGTGAGGTAAAGATTTGAGAGGTGATTTTCAACTAAAGAATCGTCCGCATCTCTTGAATGCTGTTCAAACTTACAAGGCTCGTCGTCAATAACCCTTGTATTACTTCACACTGAGATGGAAATTAAAATCAATTTAAATCAAATGATTAATTTATCAACCCCATTGCCCAGTGAAATACAGATACACTTGTTCTGCATTTGTAAGGGCATCGTCAAAATGTTTCCTTAGACAAAGTATTTAATCATTACTGCAAGTTTAGATGTACAATGACTTATTTCCGCAAAATCACCACTTAATATGCTTCTAAATCTGTCATAGGGAAAACATTAATGGCCCTTTCCTAAAACCGTCAATAATATAACAATGTACACTGGGAGACTTGTTAAACTAACACTATTCAGAGTTCCCTCTAGCTCAGCGCATCTGAAAGTTTCAACCTACGTTATTAAATAATCCATCATAAATTTCTTCGCACCCCCTCATACAATAACAATATATTAAATTCGATAATACTTAACTTTGATGCCAAAAATACGACACGACTTTAATCTGTTAAATGCCACCGGCGTGCATAAACGTCTTGCTTAGCCAAAGTGTTAATTTCCCCGTACATATATATACGTTTTTCCGAAGTACGATTTTTTATGTGCACTGCTATCTATAAAATTTCGAAGGCTTTGGAATGCATTGAAAGAACCTTGACAATGTTTGTGAAGGATTTACTTATTTCAGATTATTTGCCTCAATATCTCCCACCCCCCAAAACATCACATGCGAGTGCCTTCGTGGAAAACGGTTGGCATTGGAAAGAAAATCGTATAACATTTAATCGGCAGTTGAGGGATTAATTATTAAACGTACAAATTAGCAAGATAAGTGTCAATTTTTGTATATAATTTTTTATATGACAATCCCATAGAGCAATGGTAATTATTAAACTTGTTCTTAACTTTGTATTATTAAATTAAGTATAAGATACATTTTGTAGCACTGATGCATTTATAAGTGTATTATTTAAGTTTAAATGTTTATTTTATGTTTTATTATGTCAGAATGTATTTTGTTTGTTTACTTTCAGAGAATTAATATTTTTGAAAAATATTTTGTTTTCTACTTTTCAATATACTAGCGACCTTCTCGCAGTTTTATATACACTTGAGCTGGCTTACTTCAACTGAAAACAACTTGTTCGGAGATGTCTATGTCAGCGTTTCTCAAACTGTAGGGCACACCCCCAGGTGGGTACGTGATAATTATACGAGAGGGGAGGGGAGCATATTAAAAAGCCGCAAACAAAAGATTATTCAAGAAAATTATTAATTAAAGAGAAGTAAACAAGCAAAAAAAATTCTGACTAATAAAAAAATAAAATACACATTTACTCTGATATAATACACTTATAAGCGAATTAGTATAGCAAAAAGTATTTTATAGTTAATTTAACAATACAAGAACAAGTTTAATAATTACCAGTCAGCCAATGAATTTGCCTTATTAAAATTACATAAAAAATTGGTTGGTTTATAACTAACCCCTTAACTGCCGATTAAAAGTTATGGTCCTCAATGCCACTGTTCTACAATAAAGATGTGGTGCGTATGTGATGCATTAAAGGGGGGGGGAGAGAAAAGGAATAAATAAAAGCAAATCCTCTGAAATCAGCAAATTCTTTGCCAACACCACCAAGGTCTTTTTGTTGCATTGCAAGCCTTCGGAATAAATTCATGAATAGCAAAGCACAGAAAAGATCGTACTTTGGAAAGACGTATATATACGTCTGGAGAAATGAATCGCTTTCATTGGGAGAGACGTTGATATACGTCGGTGGTAATTAAGAGTTTAAAGTCGTGTTGTAGTTTTAGGATCAAAGTATAGTATTATTGAATTCAATACATTGTGTTATTGTATGGATAGGGGGTGGAGAAAAATATGATTTAATTTGGTGTCGTAAATAAGTGAAAGTTCGAGAAGCACTGGTCTATGTGGTTTTATAGTCCAATTTACTGGAATGGTTGTCGCATGTGGAAAAAAACATTTGAAGTTTGCTTTCATACCAGTGTTTTTTGCTGATTCCGAGTTCGGTAACCAACATCAGCTTAATGAATTGTACTATGGACGAGATAGGGAACCAATTTTATTTTCATGGAATCTTCTTTCATATGTTCACCATTCGTCTCCATATTATGTTTGGTGTCATTGCAATTGCCAGATCTTTCTATAAAAAGCTCTGAATAGTATTATTTTTTTAAAAAAAAACCCTATGTATAATGTCTCATATCCCGTTGTGTAATATTTACTTTTCTTTCAAAAAAAAAAAAAAAAGAATCAACGCAAAATAAATGCTTCAGCTTATGGCTTCTACAATAGAACATTCTTTTATTAGTTTAAATTTTCAGAAATTAAGTCCAGATTAAAATTTTGTAATTGCTGGAATAGTCAATTATAGAAAACTGTTGCTTAAAAAACTAGGAGATAATTAACTTTAAAAAATAATCACCTTATTAATTTCAAGAACAATGTAAATATACTTCGTTTTTTCTTCACTAAAACAAAAAATGTGTAATATCCAGGAAAATTTTGAAAAAAAAATAATGAAGGTATTAATTGATGAAATACATATTTTTCTATACTTTCACGAAAGAGGAAGTTTTAATTAATTCCCTGATTTATAAGAAACATATTTCTGCAAAGAATGAAACTGATTTCAGAATTTTTTGAAATTAATTACTATGTATTCTAAATAAACGCTTAGTTAGTTACAAATGAGCGTGCTCATAAGAAAAATTAATGACTTGTTTTAGGATATGTTTCATCATTAAAAATTTTGAATATCCTTTTTTTGCATAAATAATGAAATTAAAATAAAATCTTTCCTTAAGAAGAAACAATAAAATATTACAGTAGGCATAATAACAGTGTATTTATTCAGTTTTATCTTTTTATTGCTTATGAAATAATTTTTTTAACCAAAAAATTTAGCTTTCTTGATGAGAAAATACTTTTTGTTTCGTCTTGAAGTTAAAATTTATTTCTTGCACATTAGCAAACAGCTTAAACAGCAGGAATAGTGTAATAAATATTTTTGTGAAATAATTTTAAAAACAATACTATACAATTATTTTTTTCACTGTTCTGAGAAAAATCTAAGTATCCAGAATTTATTTCTCCACCAAATATACAAAGGAATATATTTGCAATATTAACTGTTCACTATTTTAAGAAATTGAATTCTGTGGGAAAAAAAACTAACATATTAAATAAAATTTGGATTTAACTTTAACATATTTTAGGAAAAAGCAATATACATTTGAAATAAAAAAAACTTAAAAGAAACAAGCATTCTTTCATTGAAAATGTTAGAAAAATTAAAGACAGATATCAAATATTTTTGAGAGACAGAAATGTACAATAATCACATGGAGTAAAAATTAAGTTACTGATTTTGTTTAAAAGAAGGGGGGGGGCGGTAACCGAATAATTTAATTCAATCAAATTCTAAGTCGCTATATCTGTGAACAGGTCTGATCAAAATTCAAAAGTAGAGATACATTGAAAATTGTAAACATTCTTTGTCATCCCAATTTTTAGAAAAAAAAAAGGAATTTTTTCATACATTTTCATGTTATCCAGGTTAAACAGATCGGTGTACAAGATAATGTACACATATGCAATATTTTTGTCAAATATGAATTCGTACTTGCTATGATTTTTGCCGTATGTTACGTTGATAAAACATCATCGTAACATATAAGATGAAGCAATATATCATTGATACAAACAATTAAATATTGATTCAATAAATTAAAAAATAATTAACTCATAATCCAATTAAACAAATGAAAATTATGCACGCTTGACTTGTAACACAATACGCACACACACCCACATATTTATACAATTAATTTATTTTTATCTTTACATTAAAATAGAGCAAAAGGGAGAAAGAAAAGAAAGGTATTTGCATAAAATTTGCTTAATTCTACAAATCAGTCTTAAACTATTTTAAGTTATGCCTTAAACTATTTTAAAGTTCGAGTCCCATTTTAGAATTTTATTCTGTTTCTAATAATTGAGATACGCAGCTCATTGAGTTATGATAAAGTTTCAAAAAATGCAGCTGTTCTAAATTATATGAACGTGAAGGAAAGAGCCAGAACGCACAAATTCCACTGCTCTATCAGTGAGGTAATCACAGCGAAACCATTTTTCGTTGCAAGAAAATGAGTCGTTGCAGAGATGTTTTATCAACACCAACACAAGGATACCCAGTATGTAGACAACCTTACGGAAGCTACATGATCGTATTCAGAAGTTTGATCCATCCAGGATATCGCAAAGGATGATGCTGTGCGCGTTTCAAACTGGGATACATCCGAAAGACGAATGTGAACACAGAAACATACAATACAATCACTAAGAATATAGACATTTTATTACAAACGATGATCCCAGCATAAAACGGAAGATATGCGCTGCTTTCCATTCGAGACGGGAATCCATTTCAGGCAAAAATCCAACTTCTTTTCCCGAAGATACATACAAGCCTTATTCGGGATTCGAAACCGAACCCACTCAATTACAAGCCGAGGGATATCCATCACACTGGCTGAGTGGCAAACCGAATAGATCATATACAGAATATATTTGCCTGTAATAGTGGATCATCGCTGATCCACATATAGAGTAAACCCTGTTTTTGTGCGGTAGATAGAGACTGCATAAAAAAGTCGCACTTAGAAAATACACCAACTATTAAAGAAATTTTGGGGGGGGGACTTTCATATCAAAATAAATAAACTTTTAAACCATTAAATTTTTCATTGTTTACATGGAGAAGTTTTCAAAATGCACAGACATAATTCACACTACTCGTCGTAATCCAAAGGGATCATCTTTCTATGATGGATATGTTCAAAATAACTTTCGTCACTTCAAAGTAACTGAGACGTGAAAGTGCTTTAAATTTTGCATTTTTTTATTTTACATTTAAAAAATAGAGAGCACTTTGCTGCATCTATAAAAGCACCATTTATGACAATTCGATGAAAAGAACGCTAGAGAATAGACTTTTATCTTTTGGGTAAGTGAATCTAATCGTCCGGAATGTACTACGTTTCTTTTTAGACGTTTTCGAATGAGGGCATTAAGTTGTTCTTTTTTCATGCCCTTTCATCGGTAGATTTGTTTGTTTTATTCATTTTCTGTAGAGGGTAATGTTTAAATAATTATGAATTCTTATATTTTTATATAAGCGTATATATGATATAAATGTCAATTAGTCTAATTATTTAAAATATTTATATATAAATTACTTATGTAATATACACTCACTTCCAAAAGTTAAGCACGGAGAAGAAAATGCTAATTTCTGGAAGCCAATCAGAATTGAAGAGGATGCAATTCGCGGTAGACGTAGATGGAGAAGTATGATAATATGTTAGGTAACAGCCAATCGTGCTTTCATGTCAAGAAATATGCAAAAGGGCTTTCGTACAATTTATTTTCAAGACATACGTGTTTCTATGGTTTCCAGAAAACGAAAGGAAGATTCTGAGAGCTGGCGTGCTGTGGGGCACATTGAAGCAGGACAGTCGATCACAGATGTTGCTCTTTTCTTCGGCGTTCATCATTCTGTAATTCCACGTTTATGGAAACAATTCCAAACCACACAGCCAGTACAAGGCCCGTAGGCGGTCGCCCAAGGGTTACAAACCCCACGGAAGATCGAAATATTGCTAGTGTAGACAAGCAGAATCTCAGAGCGACTTCCACACGTGTGACATCTGTGGTTACAGCGTCCATTGGTAAGGCTATATTTGCAGCTACTGTACACCGAAGATTACATATGAATGGACTGTATGCCCGGGTACCTCGAGTTTGTGTTCCTCTATCCATCCAATCAAGAGGGGCACGATTAAAGCGGTGCCGGGAATATGGCAATTAGACTGTGTCTGACTGGGGCAATGTCATGTTTACTGATGAGTCAAGATTTGCTCTGGAGCCAGATGACAAGCGTATAAGGATATGGCGTAAGCAAGGAACACGCAATCAGCCCCAAAACACCACCGAACATCACGCATTCCGAGGCGGAAGCATTATGGTGTGGGCAAGGATTTCATTAGGATACCGCACCGACCTGCACACCTTTAAACGGAGTTCCGTGACGGCTGCCCGGTATTGAGAGGAAGTCTTAGAATCATTGTGTCCTCTCCATTGTGTGAAGTCCTCTCCATTGTAAGATTGTACGCTGCAGCAG